>JAUMTR010273709.1:0-14605 GCA_032270685.1 Microctenopoma stevenorrisi | reverse complement strand
GATCTGATGGACAGTGGTAAGTCATTCCATAGTTTGGGCGCTCTGACTGCAAAGGCTCTATCACCTCTGGTCTTCAGTTTGGGTCCAAACCTAATGACAGTATAGTCCTTATAGTGTAACTCTAGATGCGTACTATGATATGTTTAATAATGTCAACAATACAATCCAGTGAATGAACATGATACTAAACACTATTATAAGAACAGCAGAACAGCAGAAGGCCAGTCTAAAATCAAATAACCAACCCAGTCTCCTAAAAATGACATTCCTAGGGCAATCTTTCAATATCTTTTTCAGGTAATGTAATGATCATTATGTACAGTTACACATTATGTACCAGGCGACCTGGTAGCTCAGTGGTTAAGGCAGAGGGCTGGGCTGCAGGATAGCAGGATCGATTCCCAGCTAAGGCACCCAGCCCATCCCCCATACTAGATGTGTCCCTGAGCGAGACACTCAGCGCTAGCGCGGCGTGTGGCTGCTCATTGGGGGATGGGTCAAATGCAGAGAAGAAATTTCATTGTAACATGTAAAAATGTATCAATGACCAATGAAGTGGATTTGTTTTATTCTTCTTCATAGTGACAACATATTAATGAAAAAGGCTGTTTTTTTTTCCACCAAAACATCCAGGTGTCTGACATGTCAGTACTGAACAGTAAATGCCCTCCTTCCACAAATAAACAAATCTTTATTACCTAACAATTTTTTTTCATATACTAGTATGTTAACTTACTTATTGCCAGCTCTCGTTGCAGATTTCTGAAGAGATCAGCAAGAGGAACAAATTTCAAGCAGAAACGAAAACTCTCTTCAAAAGACTTCATCTGCTCGATAAACTTCAGCAAAAGTTGACTCCTTCAAATTTTCTTAAAGTACATCCACCTGTCAAACAAAACCATGTCACATCAGAGAAAGATTTAACTCATACTTTTCTCCAGAGACTGATGTCATTAGACTACAGATCCAGATATATTCCTGTGAAACAAAACGGTTCAAAGTCTGTTCCAGACATGCAAGACACGGAAGATGATAGCTTTCGCGCTCTTTTAACCAAAAGTGTAAACACAGTTGATTTAAATCAGACAGTACACCCAATGGATGTTCAGATGGCAGTATTTCACTGCTCAGACAGTTTATTTAAACAGAACATGATTACGAAACTGTCCCAGTGTCAGTACGCCTTACCATTGCTTGTTCCCCATCCAGTCTCCAAAGAAATTGAGTTTCCTCTGTGGACATTCAGACAAATAAATAAAACATGGAAGATAACCCAACACAAAGGCAATTCAAACATTGTCATCATGAAGAGTATGCCCATCTACAAAGCTGAGACACCCATGGTGTCATTTTTCCGTCTGGGCTCACTGTCGGTGTCTAAATCTCAGCTCATGAACACTTTAATCAACGACCGTCACAGCACCTTCTTCCACAGAAACTGCCCAGGTAGCACCAAATCTCGCCTTTTGATGGATGGAGTGGCAGAGATTGCCTGGTACTGTCCTGCTGGAAAACCCAATGATGCCTTCACTGACTGCGTAACTTTCTGTAATCTTCACGGTGATGGTCTTTTGAATGAACAACAACGTAACTTACTGACTGAATGGTCCTCCATCAATGTTGTTTTTGTAACAACATTGGACAGAGGTAACAACAACTGGACAGTTGTCACAAACCTTTACCAGTCTCCAAAACCTCTTATCATTCTCATTGCTGATGACGATTGTTGTACAGTTCAGATGAAAGAGAGAAAATATAAAATAGGGCTAAAAGACAAGAACCAGTCGGATGTTTCTGCAGAACTGAAGGAGATAATTGGAAAGCTTGTGTCTGGACAAGATAAAGCCTTCCAGCTTGAAACCATGGCTGAGGTCTCTGGAATCAAAGTGGATGAACATGACACAGCCTGTAAGGAAGGGAAATGTGCTGCTATGGAAATAATGAATTTGTTTCAGGGGATGGATGTTTCAGAGATAAAAGACAAATTTCTCCCCTGTCAAGGCAAACTGTGGCATGACTGGTGCAGAAAAAATACAGAACTGTATCACCTCCAGGGAAACATTGAAAACGACAAAAGTCAAAAGGAACAGAAGCTGATAACAATACGAGAAGCTCAATGCACAGCCTCCCACAGTGAAGCGATTGTGTTGTTCATTAAAAGTCTCTCATCACTGCCACCAACAGAAAAACAGTATTTCATGAAATGGACTCAGATCTTAATAGATGCTCTCTCTACAGATGACATCACTTCAATTCTCCAAGGTTATGAAACAAAGTGGTCTGAGGTCTTGGCTTTGAAGAAAGATGAAAAATCTGATCTGTTAAAAACTAAACAAACTGAGCTTGAACAAATATCAAAGAAACTACAGTCAACATCTTTTGGCTTGGAGCACATCTTTAGAGAAATGGGACAGATCTATGAAGCCCACAAATCTCTGAAGAAGATACCAAAGAAGATTCAGACTGACTGGTCTAAATACCCTGAGCTGGCTGCAGAGCTGATGATATCAGGACACCCGATGGAGCTGATGGATGGTGATGCAGATCATGTACCTTTAACATGGATCTCCAGTCTCTTTGATGAAGTCATCAGGAAACTGGACAATAAGAGAGTTTTTGTCCTGTCAGTTTTGGGAGTACAAAGCACTGGAAAATCAACAATGCTGAATGCCATGTTGGGATTGCAGTTTGCAGTGAGTGCTGGCAGGTGCACCAGAGGAGCCTTCATGCAGCTGGTCAAAGTGTCAGAGGAAATGAAGAAAGACTTTAAGTTTGACTATGTTCTAGTGGTGGACACTGAAGGACTGCATGCTCTTGAGTTAGCAGGCAACACCACTCTTCACCATGACAATAAACTGGCAACGTTTGTTGTTGGTCTGGGAAACATGACATTGATCAACATCTTTGGAGAGAATCCAGCAGACATGCAGGACGTTCTGCAGATTGTTGTTCAGGCTTTTATGAGGATGAAGCAAGTGAAACTTTCTCCTAGTTGTGTGTTTGTTCACCAGAATGTTACAGATATTGCAGCTGCAGAGAAAAACATGGATGGAAGAAGACGCCTGCATGAAAAACTCGATCACATGACCAAACTAGCAGCCAAAGAGGAGGTTTATGATGCTGAGTGTTTCAGTGACATCATTGCATTTGATGTACAGAAAGATGTGAAATACTTTGCCCAACTGTGGGAGGGAAGTCCACCTATGGCTCCTCCAAATCCAGGTTACAGTGAGAGTGTCCAAGAACTAAAGAACATCATATTCTCTAAGGCTTCACAGTCTGCTGGGGTCACTCTCTCACAGTTTAAAAGTAAAATCCAGGACCTGTGGGCTGCCCTGATGAATGAAAACTTTGTTTTAAGCTTCAAAAACACACTAGAAATGGAAGTGTATAGAAAACTGGAGGACGAGTATGCTGACTGGACTTGGAATCTGAGGGAGAACATGTTAATATTTGAAAACCAGCTTTACACGAGAGTTGAAGGTGGAAATTTCGAGTCCAGTTATCTTCATAATAAAACAAACAAAATATATGAAGAAGTCAAAAAAGACATGACAACATACTTTGAAAGTAACAAAGATAAAGAAATATTGGTTCAGTGGAAAGGACAGTTTGAAACTAAAATCAAGATGTTTCATGATGAACAGGTCAGAAAAATGAAGGAAGTTTTCCAGCAGAAGAAAACCTGTAAACAGCTCGATGATCAGAGCAAGTTTCACAAAAAGCTTGTACAAAAAATCAAGAATCTCGCTCATCAATTGAGAGAAAAGGCCAAAGATGAAGACGAACTTCAGAGGCAGTTTGACTCTCTTTGGGGAGCCTGGGTTAGTGAATTAACTGCAGATATGAAACCTGTTGAGAACATAAACTTGGTGAAAGATCAGTCAGAAATTCTTCAAGAGCTTGGTTTTGAGTGGAAATTGATAGATGACAGAAAAACCCACAGCACATACAGAAACATGGCAGATCTGAAGGATTATGGTGATTATGTAAGTAATCACAAATTACTTGGGTTTGGTTCCACACACAGTAGTTGTCTTCCATCTGAAGAACAACATCAGATCAGAACATTCATTGATGATGCAGACAAACAGTCCATGGACACTCTCAGAAGCAAACTTGTAGATACAACAGGTTACAGTCCAACCTATTTACGAGAAGTGGCCAATACTGTCATAGAAAAAGTGAGAGAATTTAAATCACAGAGGAAATATTCTCTGAAGAAGAAATTTACTGTTGATCTCTTACTATTTATTTTCAACAGAGCAGAAAGTTCAATTTTAAAGTCCCACAGAAGGTTCAAGATGAAGAATGATCCACACACGTATTTAGAAAGCAAGAAAGATCAGTATAACACAGTTTTCAAAAGCTTCTGTATAGAAGCCTCGTCTGCTGTTTTGCTCGGGAAACTGATCTGTGAAGAACTGAAGGTTTCCACTGTTGAGTATGTCTGTAAAAAGACTGTCATTAATCTGGCAGGAGAGATGAGGTGCAATAACTCAGCATTCAGTGGGAACAGGCTGAACCTGGAGAAACATGTGTTGAAGTCACTGGCAGAGAAAGAGAAATTTAGTGAGTTCATAAACTACATCCAACATCCAAGGAAACATGTGGAGAGTTTTATAAAAGAGGAAGTAAATAAATACATCGTCACAGACCACAAAGATAAAGCTCTTAACATCCTCAAGAAAAATGTCGAGGAAATAAAAGAACTTGTGAATCACGCTTTATTTACAGCAACAGAGAAAGTGAAAACCCAGAGAGGAGACACAGACATGTGGCTGAAGGAATTCTCTGGTTTGCTAAAAGACAAGATGAAATTTAATACCATCTGTTCTCAAAACGTCAGTCACTTAAATGATTTCGATTTACTTAAAAAAGAGATAGAGAAAGGTCTGGTCCTCATCGTTACAGAGCTGAACAGCCTCTCTCTGAGGAAGATGAAGGATTTCGGTTTGCAGCCTGATCAAATCCTCATCGATCAGCTGTGTAGGTGCTGCTGGGCACAGTGTCCATTCTGTAAAGCTGTTTGTACCAACACTCTGGAAAATCATGATGGTGATCACAGTGTTCCTTTCCATCGATCCAATGCAGTCAATGGGTGGCACTACAGAGGCTCAGCTGAACTGATTCTTGAGTTCTGCACAACGCGAGTTGCAAGTCATGGACGTTTTCACCCTAGACGTGATTCAGATGAGCTCATTTCCTTTAAACTGTACAAAAAAGCTGGACCAGAGTTTGCTGACTGGAGAATTACTCCTGATCGGTCTAACCTGACGTATTGGAAATGGTTTAT
Organism: Microctenopoma stevenorrisi; assembly: GCA_032270685.1. Classification (NCBI taxonomy): domain Eukaryota; kingdom Metazoa; phylum Chordata; class Actinopteri; order Anabantiformes; family Anabantidae; genus Microctenopoma; species Microctenopoma stevenorrisi. The sequence continues at coordinate 9,309 of JAUMTR010273709.1, read as the reverse complement.
ATGTCAATTTCGAACGGAGCTGGAAGAACATTATAAATGTAATTTCCAGGGCAAAGGAGAAATTCCCAGAGAGTGGACAAAACACACTAAAGAGGAAGCTATTAAAAGTCTGGATGAAATGTACAACCTGTAAATCAGCAAAAAAACTAAAGCCCAGCTGTTGGTGCTGTTCTTATACACTAACCAGCCACTTTATTATTTACACCTGTCCAACTGCAAATTACTGATTAGCTAATCATATGGAAACTAGTGTCAGCTGAGAACAGGAAACTGAGGCTACAATTTGCACAGGCTCACTGAATTTGGACAATAGAAGATTGGAAAAATGTTCCCTGGTCTGATGAGTCTCGATTTCTGCTGCGACAGTCGGATGGTAGGGTCACAATTTTGTGTCAACAACATGAAAGCATGGATCCAACCTGCCTTGTATCAACGGTTCAGGCTGGTGGTGGGGGTGTAATGGTGTGGGGAACATTGTCTACGCACACTTTGGGCCCCTTAGTAATAATTGATCATTGTTGCAACGCCACAGTCTACCTGAGTACTGTTGCTGCCCATGTCCATCCCTTTATGACCATAGTGACCCATCTTCTGATGGCTACCTCCAGAAGGATAATGCACCATGTCATAAAGCTCGAATTATCTCAGACTGGTTTCTTGAACTTGACAATGAGTTTACTGTATTCAAATGACCACCACAGTCACCAGATCTCCATAGAGCACCTTTGGGATGTGGTGGAACAGGAGATTTGCATCATGCACGCGTAATGATGTCATGTTAATATGGACCAATATCTCTGAAGGAATGTTTCCAGGACCTTGTTAATTCTATGCCATGAAGGATTAAGGCAGTTCTAAAAGCAAAAGGGGGTCAAACTCTGTACTAGCAAGGTCTGCCTAATAAAGTGGCTGGTGAGTGTATATTCATTAGGAACTCTTTTGATTGAATCATAGAACATTGTTTTGTTTTTTTACTATTCTAAGTAGCAGATTAGCAGGTATAGATTTATCTGAATATTTTTTACTCAGGCTAACAAAAATAAAATAAAAAAAACGATAGGAATTAAGTTTATCTATATTTATGGAAGAGGCTAAAAAAGCAATGGTAAAGAAAAACCTTAATTAAATAATTGTTTTAGTTTACATGTTTAACGAATTTCTAATATAATTTCAGTGAGCCTGCTTCAATATGCACATCTCATCTCATTATCTGCATTGTTTTAAATAAAATTATAGAGTTAGATATTGTTACTCACATGAAGAAAGTGTAATTGAATTTGCTATGTTACCCCCGTATTATTAAGAAACCATCAAACCCTTCTTTCTTGTTATTACCATGCTATTACTTTGATATTACCACATTATTAGTTTTCTATTGCAAATAATAGTGTACTATCACATTATTAGCTGTAAACTACTGTGCTACCAGACATTTAACTAGGTTTTACACTGAATAGATGAAGTTTTACTGAAGTAGTTTTCTTTTCTCTAAGGTACAAACCTGCATATACAAAGTTAGTTTTTATTTTATTTGCTTATTTTTGTTTTATATGTTGTTTACTCTGATAAATTGTGTGTTACCATCTTACCATAACTCCCTGTTGATTGCAGTTTTTTGCTTGTTTCATCATTGCTCTCAGCTACTATACCACCGCCTACACCAGCACATTACACTGTACTATTTACGTCTGTTCTGTGTTTTAGTGATTCTGATGTCGGATGTGCACATTTGCCTGTGGGCTTTTTGGAGTTGTATTTGGGTTTAGGTATTGTGCACTGCTGTTAGGAAGATGCTTCTTTATTTTTGGACATTCATAGGAATGATATTAATGCTTACATTGTGCCTCTATGTATTGAAAATGTTCACATTAATAGTAGTCCTAACCTGCTAAATAAATAACGTAATCAGAAGTCTCATTTCTGCAAATTGTTGTCGGATCCTTCCATCCACTTCCTTGGACCTTGGTGGTTGAGTCTAAGCCTTAAATATGGCTGTACATCAGCCGGGCTGTTACAGCCCCTCGCCAAATATCTTGGCATCCCACAACAATGACAGACTGCTCTTCCCGACTCATCCTATCAAACAGGTTGAGTGTCTCTCTGTATCACTGGCCACACATTGTATTTCTTACGCAGAAAAAAAATTTGTAGGATAAAATGCCACAGCGTTCAATATTTCTCAGACAATATCTTCTCACTATGAAACAAGTGCGTTTCTGCTGGAGCCCTAGAGCATGTCACATTCCAGCCAATCAAAAAAGGAGAAAGGGCCTAAACTATAGCAAATCAGAAAATACCAGTATATGTGTATATACCAGTGTATCTGGGTAAAATGCAACACAACCACCAATTAAAATACATCCTGGAATTCTTTGTGATTCTGCTACTTCTAACATAAAATGTGTTGACTTCAAGCACAGAGTGAGTCATCTTCTGTTTTAATGTTACAAGAAATTCACAACCTGTTTGACACAAAGACAAACTTTGCCAACTGCTGTTAGAGAATGTTGTCCAGATAATTAGCATCAGTTTTTCAGTGCTAAGTGTCTGTAGCCTAAACTTAGCCAATAGTTTTACAGCCTGTTCACTGACTGGTTCAGAACAAATAGTCTAGGTCAGTGTTTCCTAACATTTTTGTATAGTCACTCTTGCCTGTCTTCAAAACTTGAAGACTTGAACTGCTTACTGATTCAATGAGCTAGTATAATCAATACAATTATTTAGGTTATTGTGTTCCATATTGTACATTACAAAATGTAACACGTGAATCCAATAAAAAAATGTTTGATACATTTTAAATATCCAATAAGTTAATTATAAAATTAACTTGAATTAATTATAAAATTAACTTTTATAATAAGTTATAATATAATAATAATAACTAGAAAGTTCCTGGGGAAACTTTGAAGGTGCCTGCCACCTTGAGCCGATTAACCTTAGACCCATCTCCCTGACCAGAAAGCGGGATTTACTGAGTATTTACAAACACACACAGTAAACGTGAGCCGTTTCAGCTTCTTCAAAGGCAAGTGTCAGCCAATCAGAGAGCAGGTGTTAAGAGGGTGCTTCAGTTGCCAGGGTAACGAGCACACGCACAGATACAGAACTGCTTCTAACTGTCGTTTCTCATAAAATCCTTGGTGGCATTTGGTACTTGCCGTTTAAAAACTATAAATCCTATCACTATGGGAGTTACACCGACAGAACCAGGACAAGTGTCTCTCTCTATACATGTAATTTTGTCATGAAATAGCAAAGAATGAGCGTTTGGCAGCGATTTAGAAATATAGCTCCTCTAGGGGATTATGGTGAAATTTCTTCCTCAAATAAACAGGATTTAATAGGGAGCCCAGACACCGGAGTGTCGACTCCTCGCCACACTGTTCAAAAACCGTACATCCTATCGCAATAAAAATTACATGTGTCAACAGAGGACAAGTTTTTCTATGTTTTCATATATAATCATATCAAATTATATAATTATTATAATTAATATGATATATAATAAAACAGGCGGCCTGGTAGCTCATTGGGTTAAGCGTCAGACTGGGATGCAGAAGGTTGTGGGTTCGAACCCCGTCTGACTACTAATCCATCCCCTACCAGGTGTGTCCCTGAGCCAGACACCCAGTGCTAGCTCCTTGTAAGTCGCTTTGGATAAAAGCGTCTGCCAAGCAAAGTAAAGTAAAGTAAAGTAATTTGTTAGTGAAAGGTAAAAATTGACTGAAGGAGAGAAGAAATACACAAAAAGAGACAAAGTATGGGGACACACAATGAGCTATGGGCACCTGGCTAGCTGGTTTATTCTCCATGGAGCGGAACCAAGTTTTTAAATCCGCCATCCTCAGTTCTAAGGCTGCAAATAACTCACATAGATACCATTATCAGTAAACGAGGCAGAGGAATAAGAGAACAAATGACACAAAGAACAGGTCAAAGCAGTAGAAGAAGAAGAGGTAGACAGGAGAGCCATAGCTAGCATAAAGACTGGGTAGTAGCTAGTGGTCGCTAACAAAGTTAGCAGAAGTTATGAAAAACAAGTGCTTGAGAACAAGCGTATGATTTAGCTCTAGCAACAAACACTGACCACAAAAGTCAGATAAGAGTTTAGAAGGTAATTCAAGCAGCAAACAGCAAAACGTGTATCAGGACAATCAGTGTCGACAACAGGAAGTTACGCAAGTCAGTCAGCAAGCAGGAGTGACATTGATACAAAAATAAGAAGCTACAAAAACACTAGTTTCGAAATTCTATGTTCCTACAGCAAAGCTTTTCTGTGACAGCTAGGCATTGGTGTTTGTAACCACAATTCAGTGTTACAGCAGATAGAAGCTGTAGGGCAAACCCATTTCCCCTTTTCCTCATTGTATGAGAAAAAAATGTTCCAAGATCCTAATCAAAACTCTAAATGTGTCTCTGTCTCACGACACAGAAAGACAAGACGCTTTCTGTCTGATCATAGAGCAAAGAGCATCAGCTTTTATTTCAGTTTTAATGCCGTTTTTCCTTTTGTATTAGTCTTGAGACAGGAAACCACCATGATGCCAGCCACCATCACAGGCTAAAAAACTATATCTACATTTAACGATCAGACTAATATCAAAGCAGCAAGATGGAAACAGCAGCACGGATGCTGTTAATCTGTAAGTGGGTGTGTGTGTGTGTTTGTCGAGGGGGGGGGGGGGGGTTGTTGTGCATGTGCATCTGTAGCTGTGATGTTCTGTGTCATTACCAAATCTAACTCTGTTACCAGATCTAACTGTGTTTTCAATACTAAGGAGCTGTAAAAGGCGAGAACATGTGCACAGAGAGAAAAGTTAGTTCTGTTGTTGCCTAACAACAATGAAAGTAACAAACGTTTGGATTTGTGTGGACATACCTGAGCCCTGAAGGGTAAACCGCCAACAATAGGTTGGTTCAGTTCCATTTACTTCTATGATTAACCATCATATTTTGATAAAAAGCGAATGTAAATATTTACAAGAGGACGGTACCTTGTTGTTGTGGTTAGTAAGCATTGTACTCACCTCAGATTAGTGTAGAATAACACAACAATGAAAAACCTGCATCTATAGGACACAGGTCACAGAATTAGTGACATGAGCAGCGCTGGACCTTGAAAGCATATTAAAGGTCGCACTGACTCAGTGACCACACATATGAACAAACTGGATCATCACATCCACCAGGTGTGGAAACACAAACGTTCATAATCGAAAACACAGCAATCAGGTGACTTTAGTAACAGGCCGCAGGTGAGTTCATCTTAGTTCTTCTTTACTTTACTTTGGCAGGCACCTTTATCCAAAGTGACTTACAGGGAGCTAGCGCTGGGCGTCTGGCTCAGGGAGACAGCTGGTGGGGGATAGATTAGGAGTCAGATGGGGGTTCAAACCTGTGACCTTCTGCATCCCAGTCTGATGCTTAACCCATTGAGCTACCAGGCCATTTCTGCCTTTTAATTGTAATTTATATTTGTTTCCACTTTACAGTAGTAAGAAAACTACAGCTGTGGCATTTTTCATGTTTGACATGTTACTGTCACTGAGTACAGGCCCGTTCACCCTCCCTTCATTAGAGGTAGGATGGTGGGATGAATTCAGCTTCTATAGTAGCACATGAAACCAGCTGTGAACACCCCTCGTCATCCTGGAACTACTTTCACTCTTACTCACGTTCTCTCCTGTCCGAGTTATCGAGCTGTTTGTAAAATCAAATTGGAATTTTTCTTTGGTTCTACCTGGACATGAAACACTTTTAACTGCTGTTGTGTATGAAAAGTTACACTATTATTACTTTTTTTAAAATATGTAAGTATGTATATTTATACATGTGTTTATATCACCAAACCAACAACATCAACAGCATATATGTTGTGTGTTTAATTCATTTAGTAATGTAAACAAATATTTTTGAAGAGAAACAGGATATTACATCTTGTTGCAGAGGCTTCAGGCTGACCCCAAACTCAGTCTGAAAGGTGCCCTGAGCTGAGTCTTCATTGCTGCTGCACTTGTGTTTTCCAGGCTGACGTTGTTACTGCGGCTAAAACATAATTTGTGCCCAGTAACATATCCCCGGTTGTTGTAAAAATCTGATTTGTTTATCAGGCGTGAAAAAGATGATGAGTGAAGTACAGAATCAATGTTCTGTTCAAACTCCTCTAAAGCCAAATCTATCTTACAGCTGCTGATTAGCAGGTTGTTGGTATAAAATATATCTTCAAAGATTTCTATAGATTAAACAAACAGCAGCAGCAATGACAACAGAACAATGGTCAGAACATGATTTCCACTGTCTCCTCCATTCTTGTCTCCTCCCGCCTTGTCTCCTCCCTCCTCGCTGTGAGCTGTAGAAGAAGTAGATGTGAGTAGTTAGGTGTCAGGTAGGTGAAGAGTCTTTTATTCCCTGTTTCTTGATTGTTGTGTATCAGCAGTAGCATCTTAAAGGATCGATGCTGGTGTTCTGGATTGAACTGACCATCCCGGGACAAATAGATGCATTCATCATCCTTCATGTTAGGTTGAGTCCACTCTAGAAGTGTGAAGTTGTGTGTAGATCGACATGGAAGAGTGACATCATCTCCAACATGAGCTGTGATGTTTTTCTGCACTGAAGCAGAAGATAAAGGTTGGTTTGAGGTTCACAGACTGTAGTTCAGCAGTAAAAACTGAATTAAAGTTACGTTAACGTTTTGTTCTCGTAACACTGGGACATGTGGAAACATGCAGAACTCACCTTTAGAACCAGAAACCAGGAAACTCACCCAGAGACAAAGAGTAAAAGTCCACCAGAGAGACACAGATGATGCTGCAGCCATTTAAATGCTGATGCTGATAAATTCAATAGTTAGATTGTTGTAACTCTGTCTAAACATTGATAAAAACAGCAGTGGATCAGTCACTGAGGTTTCACACGGAGCTCGGGGAGTTTGTAGGAGCTGAGAAGGGGGCGTGGCTTACTAAGGATTGGATCATTGTTATTTGCATTTGTCCTGCTGACGGACAGCACATGGCATTACCCAGAGATCAGAGGAGAATACATGAATGTGACCATTTAGAGACAGAAATGAAAGACATACCTTTATTTATTAAAATAATAATAGATCATCGTCATCATTTATGTTTGCAGGCTAAATAGTAGTGTTATATGTTGGAAATGTTATAAACCAAACAAGCCAAATAAGTTAAACCTGATCAGATTCAAACTAAATTACAAAAAAACTAATCTGTCTCAAAACAGGAGAAAATGAAATCAAACAAAAGTAGCTTTGGGACTATTTAAAGCATGATGTGTGAAAGTGCATCACAAGGTGCTGGAAGAAAGGAGTGCCCCAGACCTGGACAAAGAAAGACGCAAAGAGACACAGAGAGAATGAGTCCGCTGAGCACTGAAAGTAAAGTCTGAACCAATCTCATGAAAAACACTAAAACATTTATCGATCTAACAGATGAAATAAATGACGTGAAGGAACCAGAGACAACAGAACAGATAACATGCAACCAGAAATAGGAAAAAGAGCCCTTGTTAAAAAAAAAGCTTGGTTTATAAATAACTCCACAGATATTACTCTAGAGAACAAGACTAAACAATCAGAACCTCCGTCTGTGGACATGAATTCATTTTTACTGATGACACAGCCACCTGCACTCTAAGTAATATGAACGTGCCCACACAATGTCACATCATCAATTTATGGAGGCTGAGTCCCAAAAGGTGTTTTGGTCCCGCCTTCGTAGGATGTGCTCAGCTTGGTCCTTGTTTATGCCGCTGTTCAGTCACTGAGGCTCTACACGTAACATCTGACTTTTCAGAGATGCTCAATCTGCTTCATTAAAGGCATAAAGCGCCCGTCCAGGATCCGCATTTGTGTTTCCAGAATCCCAGCTGTAACCAGCAGAGGGCAGAATAAAGACACACAGCGGGACAGATTTTAGTGTTTATGTCTGAAAATGAAACCTGAGTGAGGAGCAGCAGCAGGTCTCACAGATTCATGGAAAACTTCAGGTACCTCGGAGTCCACATCACGCAGGACCTCTCATGGTCCTGTCACATCAACACAGTGGTGAAAAAGGCTCGGCAGCGTCTCTACCACCTTAAGCGCTTGAGAGACTTCAGACTGCCCCCCAGGGTGCTGAGGAATTTTTACATCTGCACCACAGAGAGCATCCTGACTGGACAGGACCTACACTCTCCCTGCACACCTCACTATGCACACCATACCACACTGCATCCACTGTCACACCTGTCACCTAGTACCTGTACACCCACTTTCATAACTGCACTCACTTGAGTCATTCAGGAACAGGACATTCACACTCATACACGATACATTCACTCATGCACACACCTCACGTTACAGACTTCAACTTGAGTTGGTCACTCTATACTTCCACATCAATATTTCCATATCAATCATTTCTATAACTAATACTCCCATCTCATCTTTCAGATTTTCCTTCCAGGTGGCTGACCGAGGGCAGGAAGACCTCAAAGGACCTCAGCGGACGGAGGACAGGAGGAAACCGCGAAGGACCCTTGCGAACCTCAGTCGCCCACCCGGAACGAACTGTACAGGACCACAGCTGCTCTCAGTGCTCACCCGAAGCATCCAGGACGGGATGCTGACGCAGAGGTTGACAATCGACTGCACTATGTCACTACACTACACCTACCAAGTCACTTTACTACATATTGTTGCATTCCACTTAGACATTATACTGTTAATACTGTTAATTTGGCAAATAGACATCTTGTTACTTAATCATTCTATCATTCTATCTTTCTATTGTTCTTGTGTTTTAACTTGTTTCTTAAATTATTGTGTTCTTTATTATTGTGTACCTCTTGCTTATATTTCTTTACAGAGGTCTTTTCAGAGGTTGCTGTCAGTCGTACAAGCATATCACTGCATATTGTACTGTGTATGATTGCGCACGTGACAAATAAAATCTGAATCTGAATCTGAATCTGAATCAGTCATTGTGTTTCTTTCAGATGATCCATCTTCATGTTTGTTAAACACAATCGTCTCTGTGAATGAACAACAAAAGGAAGAGCACCATTATTTAATACCCCCAGGTGTATCGTGTCTTAACAAAACATGAACTAATGAAAAGAGCAAGAAGAAAAGAAAGGGACAGACCAACTGTATGTGCAGATCTGCTGCTTCCAGATGTTTCCCCTGTAGAAGAAGAGGTAGATGTGAGTCGTAAGGTGTCAGGTAGGACACCTTCTTTGCTGTGGTTTGCTGGGGCAGCAGCTTGAAGGTAGCTGACACTAACAGACTGGACAAAATAATCAGGAGGG
>JAUMTR010273598.1:0-14632 GCA_032270685.1 Microctenopoma stevenorrisi | reverse complement strand
TCCAGAACGTCTTCCAGTTATCTATGTAGCCCACGTTGTTATCGGGACACCACCTAGACAGCCAGCGATTAAATGACAACATGCGGCTATACATATCGTCACTGATCACATTGGGGAGAGAACCAGAGAAAACTACGGAGTCCGACATCGTCTTTGCATAACTACACACCGATGCAACGTTAACTTGCAACTAAAGTTGTAAAAAGACCTGTGCATATTCTTTATTCTTCCTCAGCTAAGTTCTGTGCTAACAAGTCAAGGGTGGACTAACTTCAGTCTGAAACTGAAGATGCAGGACAAAAAAGAGGCGAAAGCACTAATAGCACCTGGATGTAATACATATATGTATATATATGTAATATGTTTGCATTTTTTACCCCTAATAGCAATGTGTGAAGTTGAGAAGATATGCTTTACTAGGCCTTAGCAGTGTGATTTCCTTGTTGTAATTCCTTACTATATATGGAGGTGCTTGGTGCTAGAAGTAGCCTGTGCCTCACTCTGATGCAGGACATGTGACACTGTGTATGCAACAGGAGGAGCAATCTGTAATCTAAATTTTACCTATTTTTTCTTCAGATCATGTGAGGAAGTGTTTGTAAAGTGTGATTTTACCTGAGAGAAGCAGTGTGGTCAGTTTTTTTTCTTTTTACTTGTCTTATGTGTTCAAAGACTGTACACGTTAAGGTTGTAGAGTTGCATGTTTTACGTTTCGCATTTTTACTAAGTTCAAAATAATGTAATCTGTCCTCAGTCCAACTTCCAGTGCCGAAAAATCCAGAGAACACAGACGACCAGACCGAAGTATGACAGGTGACCAGGGTAGCAGGTGCAAAACAGCAACACAGAAATTCACAGGACGAAGCAGGACAAGGAAATATGCAGCAGACAGGACATAGCAGGCACACACGGGAGAACACAGGAGATGACCTGAGAAAGTATTACTGAGGGAACAGGGTTAACAGGTTGGTTGATTAGAGACAGCTGAAGTAGATGAAGTGATTAAATACATGGACCAGAGTGACCAGAGGAGCTGGGAGGAGTAGTTCGTAAAGGAAGTCCAGAGGGTGACAAGGGGATGATGTAGTCCAATATAACCAGAAAACAGAACCATCAGGACACAGAAAATGAATACTAAAAGTAAACATGAAACTGAACCAAATAAAGACAGAAACCAAGCAAATGCATGTACATAAAAACCAAAAACACACAGAACCTTAACCTAAGCCAGACAAACTGTGACAGTTTCTGACAACAGAGTTCTACTTTACTTGGCAGCTGGGTGTCTGGCTCAGGGACATACCCGGTTGGGGTTAAACTAGGCAGACGGGGTTTCGAACGTGCGACTCTTAACCATTGAGCTACCAGGCCGCTATGGAGCTGTCTATAATCAGAGCAGGTTTCTGAGCAGGTGGGTCGCTAAATGGAGAAAAGAAGATGGACAAAAACAAAGCAGTACACAGTGAGTGTTAAAGCAAGTGCTTAAATAATACATGCTTGAATAATAAGCATTTGAAATAACCTAAAACACCTGGTGCTCAAAAATCAGAAAATGAGTAGGCTCTGAGTTCACAAATCAAAACGTAACGAGCAGGAGCAGCAAACAATCCGCACAGGATACAGAATTATGGTGCTGGGCATAGTGCTGTTAAGCTGCATTTTTATTTTAAATAAAATAATAGTCTATTTTTTAATTAGCCTAGGCTACAAATTGTAGCAGTAATAATAAACCAAAGTAACTGCAAATTAACAGTTAGTAAGAGTTTGAGAACCAATTGTTAGAAAGACAAATGTGACATGACTATGCAACATTACTATCTTCATCCATGTAATTGAATGACTGGGGATTTAGACTCTTGGTGATGGGGCTGGATACTCTGCTGAGTGTAGCGGGTATAACTTGGATAACCTGAATTTATTGAGATTCATCATGAGCAGATGAAGGACCTTATTATGCGTTAAATACACACACTACTAATTTAAACCTCTGTTGGCTTGAGTCAGACGGCAATAAAAGTAATGCAAATTTTGTACACAAAAAATGCAAAAGATGGTCTCCTTGTTCAAGGAGGATTCAACACAGAAGAAAACTTTTACTGATCTAAATAATTTGCAAATGTGCTTTGCATGGTTATTTGTGAAGAGGATTTAAGGGAAAAGACAACACAAGATAGCAAGACAACCTGAAGAAGCAAAGGACATTCTGATGAGAAGTCGACTTCAACATTAATGCAGATTTTTGGAAGAGGTGGTGAGTTGAACATTAATTAGTATTAGTAACCTCCTGATTAGCACAGCTACATTACAAAGTCATACCCATTTAAGTTAAGATTCCATGAACGAAACATTTGACATGAAAAACTGAAGATGGTTAACTAGTAATATGTAGTTTTAGGTTGCAAACGTTTAGAAATGTGTTATTACACCCTAGCTGGTCCTAATTAAAAGGTAAAATGGTGGCTACAGAACCACAGTGGTCAAAGGAACATGAAGATCTCTGGAAACTGACTTGCAGCCACGAGACTGTTGATATTTTCTACAGCTGTTCTCAAGACCTCAGACAATTCTTTGCTCTTCTGTGAGACACACAAAGACACATAACAGAAAGGTTGACTCAACTTTTATCTATTTGACTGGTGTTTATGTCGATCCAATGTACATAAAGAGAACAAACAAGTTTATACCAAAACATTTGTAATTGTAACAAGTATCTGAGAGAAAGGTGCATTTTTTGGAAAAATTCCAGAGGTGTCGAGAATTTCAGCCATTACTGAATAGATCCGTGCATCAGAACAGGACACATATTCATTCACATATTTTTAACATATCAATCTATTTAGCTTAGTTTTCGAAGTACAGGTCAGATAGAAATACTGTAGAAATTGACTTTATAAGAGCCTTTAAAGCTGGATGTTACATTTATTAATTACCACCTTTCATTGCAGGAAAACCAGAAATGAGTTGTTCTGTGGCCCTGATTCTCCTGTTATTTGGTAAGTTGAGTGTTTGCAGTCACATAATATCACATTTTAGTTTTCAGACTAAAACGAAAAAAAATGATAGTCCAGAGTTTTGCGCATTGATTGACAAACAGTAATATCTATTATCATCATTGACAAGTAAACATATTTTACTAGCAAAGGGATAATCTCTTTGACATAGGAGGATACTGATTCTCCTGTTCATCTGTAAGTTTAATGTTTGTTTTACATAATTAAATTTTTTTAATTTTCAGACCACAAAAACGAAAAAATGACAATGCAGTAAAATTACAAATTTATGATATAACACCCTTATGCCAATAAATAAGATAAAAGTTGGTAAAATTATATCATCACATTATCACATAGTAAATCAATTATATAGTCAGGTTTTGTAATTTTAAAAATATATCCAGATTTTCAAGAATATAATACTAACCGTTATTATTATTAATTTTCAACTGATATTATTAATATTATAAATAATAAACATATTTATTAGTTACAATCATTTGGACAAGGTAAATGGAAAATGTCTGTAGAGCACTTTCACTGCCAAGTGGGTCCTTTTCATTTATTTTAAATAGGATAAAACATGGGGTTGGTTCTGAGTGTTGGATTGGCATTTGTTATTCCCCTGAACCCTAAAAAGAGGTCAAATTGCCAAATCAAATAGTTATTTGTTATTATATTAACAAATATTTATACCTGTGATTCTTACAGTGTGGGGTTCTTTTTTTATATGATGTATAAAATGGTTCACTGGTGTTGACTGTGGTTCTTTATTGCTGGTAACAGCAGGAGGATGAATTCTTAAGTGTTTAAGGCCATAATGTCCGTGTTAGTATTAAAAACAACCTTCTATTTGTAATTATATTACCCCTTTTATCACCCCGAGTTTTGATTGTAATACATTTTTGTTTAAAATCCTTTAAATTATGCAACTGTCTTTGTGTGTAGTATTATATTAACAACATTAACGAATGATCAACCCACAGGATGTAGCCTCAACTTCTGCTCTCCATTCCCCCCGCGAGGATATTACTATGTTCAATCAGCAGTGACTTGGGCAGAAGCTCAGCAGTACTGCAGAATGCACCACATTGACCTGGCAACCATTAAAACCACGACTGATGTAAGTGTGCTAAAACCCAGTTTTGCCTATTCGTGGGCTTGGATGGGACTACAAGATGACCCTAACTCCTGGAAGTATAACATGGGCAATGATTACAACTCCTGGAGATGGTCAGTGACTGGTAATACAAGCAAAACAGGATATCAAGACTGGAGCAGTGGCTATCCAAAAAATGCAGTTGGAAATTCAGAGTGCGTGGCAATGGGGAATAATGGATTATGGACGGATGCAAACTGTTTATTACTAAAAAATGTTACTTGCTACAATGGTAAGATGTGTGTATCGACTAACTATTCATTGAATTTATTGAATTCAACAAAAAACTCCTAAAACTGTTTAAGACCCAGTTAAAGACACCAAAAGGTAAGTGTTAAAACAATATCAATTGAAGAGGACAGGCCGTGGCCGGGTCTGAGGAGGAGAGAGAGGTGAGTATGGGAAAGCTGGGAGAGTGAAATGACTGCAGCAGTGTGACTTACTTGAGAGAGGGGCCTGCAAGACGGGGAGGAGAAGAAGGGAGTGGGAGGGGCTGTAGAGGAAAAGGTTGCTGGGAGATGGAAGTCCTTAGGGGCCTGGGCGTCTGTCTCAAGGTCCAGTATAGTTGAGAATAGGGCTGGGCAATATGGACCAAAACCCATATCTCGATATTTTTTAGCTGAATCGCGATATACGATGTATATCTCAAAATGTTTGATCCCATAAAGTAGTTACAAAAAGACAACTATGGGTTTTGTGATGTTTTCTGTTTAAAGGCAGGGAGTTGAGGAGACTTTTCGGTGGCAGCAGCAGTTTAACACACTGTTGGTTCATCTTACGTCACTGTTACGTCACACAAGAATTGAAGTGCTCTAAGCTTTTGTTAGGTCTGTTCTGCTTTTTCTACATAAACTTTCTGCTGCTCATCTGATGCTTGGAATACAAACAACACCCACATGATTGAGACGCTGCTTTTCCTTCATTAACCTGCTCCTCTCCTCCTCACCGCCACTCCTGCTTTTTTACTTTCTTCGCTGCTGTCATGCAACGTGAAGGGGAGGGGTGTGAGCCATTTTTACAGGGGGGGGCGGGGCGGGCAGAGCTGTCTGTGAATTGTTGAAAACAGAATGCAGTAGAGCTATATCTAGTTTTACGATAATGCTCATTTTATATCTAATTTATAATATATATTGATATTTTTAATATTAAATATAATAATAAATACCAATATACCGCCCAGCCATAATGGAGAAGGGGACAGGGTGTGGAGACAAGTTTACCAGGAACAGAGGGAGAGAATCCAGAGAGGGGTGCTCGCACAGAGTAGCCTCTTCATGTGCACACGGGTATTCAGGGCAGAGGGACAGATTTCAGAGGGAGCGAGATCAGAGGTGTACTCACAGTACCAGAATGGTCAGGGAGAATCCAGGTCCACGTCAGAGGCCAGGTTCAAAACCTGATTAATCACTACTTCAGCAGCTTCTTTGGCAGAAGGAAGCTTAGATAGAAGGACGAAATAGAGGATTTTAGAAAACCTGTCCACAATGTTTAGTATGTACTTAGGTAACTTTGTCTCATTATGGGGGTCATGAATTCTGACGAGAGAATCAGCTTTGCCATTCCGGGCTCCTGGACGAAAAGAAAGTCAGAAGTGAAACTGTTTAAAAAACAGGGCCCACTGGGACTAGTAGGGTTTGAGCCTTTGGAAGTTTTTATGTACTCTAAATTCCTATGGTTCATGTAGACCATAAACGTAAGTTCAGCTTTCTCCAGCCAGTGCTGCCATTCCTCCAGCACTAGTTTGATGGTAAACAGCTCTCTGTCCCTTATGGGCCATGCGGTCACAGCCTTGACTTTGGCAGGGTCCATAGCGATATTACCGGGTGAAAGAATGAAACCTAAAAACGACACGGTGTTGGCGTGAAACTCAAGTAGCGTTCTCTGATTGGGAAAAGATGAGAATGTCATCAAGATAAACAAAACAAAATATCAAAACTGATTAACAGTAAATGGAAGAGGCTAAGGGTGGTCAAAGATGAAAAGTAGAAGAAATTAAAGCCAAGGGCAGAAAATAAGGAGGAACCCTGACGGAAACTAGTCGTTTGTTACTGATGAACCTTTTTTGGCATATGAGTCAGAAGCTACTTATCATCTGTGACTATATAAACATAGCTAATTGGCCTGTAGGGTCCAGTGTTAACCAATTGTTACATTTCTTTTTCTGTTGCAGTCACAAACCAAACTCAGATAGTCTACGTATTTGTGTCAAATCTGATGACATGGAGTTCTGCCCAAGCATACTGCAGAACCTACTACACAGACTTACCAACAATTGAGAACAGTGCACAAAACACTGCTGTCTATTCTGTAATACCAAGTAATACTCAAGTTTGGATCGGTCTGTACAGAGTGCCATGGTCTTGGTCAGACAACTCTAAGCCTAACCTTTTCGGACCCTGGCTGTCTAACCCTAGGCAGCCAGATAACAGCGATGGTCAGGAGTTTTGTGCAGGCGAGAATCCTAAGCACATATGGAGTGATTTAAATTGTATGACGAAATTGCCCTTCGTCTGTTATGAAGGTAATACTTAACAACAAATTATTTTGCTTTCAATTAATAAAATTTAAAACCTGCATATTTTTTGTACTGTTCAGATTCAATACTGAAAACCACAGTGAGGATGAAGATTAAGACTGACGCCACTATAATCGATCTAGTTATTAACACCCAGATACTCCAACAGGTAAAATGATATTTCCCTATTTGTCTTTTTCTAAAAATGTTTTAAGAAATTTTAAGAAAATGTCAAGAAACTAAATAGAGTCTACAGCTAAAGAGTAGAAAACTAGAGGCCTGTGTTTCTATTTTATCCTTGTTCAGCTAAGTGCCATGCTGGCAAGCCAAGGATGGACTAACCTTACTCTGCAATTGAACATCCAGCCCATTAAATATGAGGAATTTTCTGGCATTTTCTGCTAATGGCAATGTCAGACTTTTTGCTTCCATAATGAATAAAGTATGATGATATGATTTAGTATACTACTGTATCCAATGTTAAGTTGTTCTAAATAATTGTGTTGTTAGTTGCTTGGTAAAAAAAAAAAATATATATATATATATATAGGATAAGGATTTATTGTTAGATTTACTTACCTGTCAGAAAACTCTGTATATTCCTGATTTGGTTCTGGATTTGTTAAGAAAACAAATAACATTCTTTTTCCATTGGTTGCATTACTGAGGCTTCTGCTATTGTACTAATAGCTTGTGATATTGGATTCACTTTCTCTATAGACTTTGCTAAAAGATACAATATTGACCATTATTAGTGTTTCACTATAACATCATGGCCACAGTACTTTAACTATTCATCAAGCACACAAGTACAGTGTGCTGATAATTTCATATAAAAAATGTACTGTCCAAGTTTGACACAGATATCGGAGGAAAATAGTAAATGTTGCAGGACCACTTAGAGACAGAATCCACGGCATGTATTTCTCCATATTTCAGCGAATATATCCGTATGTCTGGTTGATAAACCGGCCGGCTTTAGGCCGGCTTTAATAAGGAAATGCTGCGGCACGGTCCCAAAACTACAATGAGAGTGACAGATCCATAGCAATACCAGTGATAAAAACTCTCTCAACCCACATGATAAGAGGATACAAGCTAAACAAAGTACAAATCAAATTTAAAAAAAAGAAAAACGAAGAAAAAATTTAAAAATAATATAAGAAAAGAAGTACTTTTTAAACAACAAACTACTTTTGAATCCATTATTCAATTATATCAATTTTTTAACCCAGCACTAATTTTAAGTTACACACCAATAACCTCGCTATGTCTACCCATATTTACCGTTTTACTGTACGACTATGAAATTATTGTAGTTATGTTTATGCAGTTTTTCATTGTGTAAATGCACTAATGTAATACTTGGTGAATAAAGTTTTTTCTTGAAAGACTTTATTTCTGTTATTACCCACTGTGTTAAAACTAATTTGATTAGATAGAAGACATAGAGTCACTTCAGCAAGTAATAACACTTTTTTTTTGTCTTTGTCTTTGTTTTGGACAGTTACACAACATGGTCAAGTTGAGAAAGAGTTCTAATTGGTTAAATATTCATAGCTTTTCAGGTCTGTGCTTGTGTGAACACTTCAAACTTTAGAAAGGGTTTTCTATCCAATATATATTACATTCCCTGAAATATTTCTAGTCTGACATTATCACGGATGGATCCAGAAAATTGGTCTTCACAGTATGATTTCTATTTTAAACTATAGTGTGAACTAAAAAGTGCTGGACCTTACAGTAGTGTACCTTTCTAAACCCAGTCCAGGCAATTCAGTTTGCTAACATGAACTCCTGTCAAGTTTGAAAAAAACACAGCAGGATGTTTCTTACCACAATTTGGAGAGCTGCAGCAAGACAATATGTTTTTCAATTAAATTCAGTTTTATTGTTATAGCGCCAATTCACAACAGAAGTCATCTCGAGGCACTTTACATTGTATGGTTCAAGACCTTACAGAAAATAGATAAATGCAAAATAAAATAGGAAACCTAACAGTCCCACTTGAGCAAGGTGTGTCCCTGAGCCAGACACCCAGCTCCCTGTAAGTCGCTTTGAATAGAAGCGTCGGCCAAGCAAAGTAAAGTAAAGTAAAGTAAAGTAAAGCAAGCACTGAGTGACCAGCATTATGAGAGCGAAGTGGAGAGGAAAAACTACCTTTAACAGAAGAAACCTCCAGCAGAACCAGGTTCAGGGTGGACAACCCAAGACAACAACAAGAAGCAGCAGATGAAACACTAGGCAGGTTGGTAGGACCAGCAGCTTTATACAGCCCCGAGTTGGGGGTTCCTGCAGAGAAGTTAGGAGAAAGATTTAACAGGGAGCCGATGGAGAAAAGCTAATGTAAGTGAAATGTGATGTCTCGTGTTAATTCTAGTCAGATCTCAGGCTGCAGCCTTCTGAAAATAGCAGGAGGCTTTTTAATGAGTTATTGGGACATCCTATTAGTAATGAATTGCAGTAGTCCAGTCTAGAAGTTACAAATGCATGGACTAGTTTCTCAACATCACTTAGACAATATTCCACAGGTGAAAGAAGACAGATCTACATATTTCTTTTATATAACGACTAAAAAGAGATATTCTGATCCAAGATGACTCCAAGATTCCTCACCATACTCCCCAAGAGCAGAGCTATTTCATCTAGGGAAGCAATATGAGTAGATAAGGTGTCACTTTGGGTTTAAGGCCCAAATATAATAACGTCTTTCATGTCTGAATTAAGAAGTAGAAAAATTACAGAACATCCAGGCCTTTATGTCTTCTAAACAAGCTTGAAGTCTGACTAATTGTGTGTTTTCCTATAATATTGACATGTATAATGTGAAGAGCATTGGTCCAATCACTGAGCCCTGTGTGTCTAGAAGACTTGAACAAATTGGGATCTATCTGATAGATAAGATTTATTTTTTATAGCTAGATATTCATATATTACCTATAATGTAAGTCGAATAGGACTTTAAATGGGACCTGCAATTTCTTAATATATAAAATTTGCCTGCCAATCAAAAGATCAGTGGTTTGATTACCAGCACCTTCAGTCATATGTTGAAATATCCTTGGGCAAGACACTGAACCCCAAGTTGCCCCCAGGTCAGCTGCATAGCAGCTCTGCCACTAGTGTGTGTGTGTGTGTTTGTGTGTGTGTGAATGGGGAATAAAAAGCAGTGTAAAGCACTTTGAGTACTAGTCTAGGTACCATTATGGGCTGCACCACATAAAGCGACTACCGTGACCATTGTTTGCATGTCAAACATTTGCACATACTTAATCAAATGTGAATAGAATAAGCAGGCAGCTTACCCAAGAGAGGCTCTACGGCAAAGAGGTCAGATCTCAACAGTTGGCTTTTACATGCTGGAAGTTGTGAGTATGCCTTTGTATTTTCACATAAATAGTGACATGTTTCAAATACTATAAGCCAGGGAAAAAAGGGAACCCCAATCTAACATTTGAGAAACAGCTATGACTGACTTTTAAGCTTGCTTCATTTAATCCTGTTGTCAATCCTTCAAACCTTTAAAAGTTAAAAATAGCCATCAAATCTCTCCTACAACAACATTTGTACGATTATTTTGTGTGTCTTTAAAATCACATACTTCCCATATACAGATGAGACATTGTGTACCTATTCTGCTACTATTACAAGAGTCTGGTTGCCCTTCAAATATATGCAGTAGGAACAGTATGTGATTTTGGTAAAATTGTTTAACTTTTTGTAACCTACACATTGAAATTGTGACTAAAAGATATCCAGAGCTTTTTGATTATGAAATCACAATAACCAAAAACCTTGGATGAAGAAAACATGCATTCACAAAATGTTTTTGGGGCATAAGATTTTACACAACATTATCAAAACCTTGCTCGAATGATTGTTTCATTTGGTAAAAATTATTTTGGCTAACAATTTTTTATTTAAATTAAAAGAACTTCAAAACAGCATCTTGCAGCTGACCACACACACACACACACAAACACATATACAATCACCATGGACTAACAAGTGAAATTCTCTAAGTGCAATATTCTCTATGTGCAACAGCACTCCTATCTTTCTGTGCAATATTTTTAGATGTTTAGATGTTTATTTTATAAACTGATTCTATCTTATGTACTTCTCTGTTCCTCTAACCTTTGTAACCCTTGCCGTAACAATGCAAGCTTCCCACTCATAGGACTAATAAAGGTCTAGCTTATTTTATCTTAAATAGAAATATACACACTCGTTGAATAACAATTCCTATAATTATTGTCTATTATCTACTTGTTTTCAGCAAAGTCCTACATGGATCATAACGTGATTCTGATTCTCATCTTTGGTAAGATCTCCAATGTTATTCACATAGAATTTAAATGTATCGCAAACATTTTACTGATGTTATCAGCAAGGTCAATAAAACATACTACTAAAAAAAAGAAAACCAATAAATAATGCAAATCATCCACACACTTGCATGTTTGTCATGGACCATATGATCATATTCTCAAACTCAATATGCAAACTTAAATTTTATACAAATGCATTGGCAGTCCACATGAGCAATGGAAATAAATTCTCCATAAATGAATTACTTATTATTTCATAAACTAAAAACACAACTTAAGAACATCCCTAATCAAGAACATTAGTTACTGTAAAAGACAGCCAAGAACAGCCTTATAAAAGTATGCATTTAAATGTTTTTAGAAGCAAAAATGTGTTAGGCTGGAGAAGGTGAGAGCACAAGCTGTTGTCATTTTTGCATATAAAAAAACTACAACAATGAATGAAATGGTTGGGGTTATATTAAAAATTATTAAGCTCTATAATTTGATGTGTTGCTTAAGTGAAACCACTAAATACAAAAAATGAAAATATTTACAGCTTTAAAAGCTTAGATTCACATGATACAAACGGAATGATGTGGTATGATAAACAGCCTACAATGCCACCATATAAAATAAAAGTATTGAAAGTATTCAATTGATAGTTACCAATATGTTAAATTTATAGTTACCAGTAAGTTCAAGAATACATAGCAAGCTGCAGATGTTAACTTCAAATTCGTCCTTTATTTTTTCAATTGTTAGGTAATCCAGATTAAAAAGGAAACAAAACTGTACTGCACGGTGCAAATCAATTAAGCTATGTCGGCTGTCTCAACTACTAATGAATCCAAACACATGGAGACTTAAATTGACATCAAAATGCAAACCACTACTAAAAAAGAAACCTAGTGTATCTGACTTACTCAGAGTTTATTCGCTTTTTCTTAATATCCCATGCACTTCTTGAAGAAACATGTCCTCTGTCTCCTAAGCATGTTAGCAAACTGCAACTACATTAGCAACTTACATGACCCTAACGACAGCTAAAACTAGACTAACTTGGCATTAGACCTTCATAATGTTGAGTCTAAACATATGTAAACTTTTGTCTATCCTTAGCATTTTGCATCCCCTCGTCATTTGCCCTTCGTCTGTTCTACTATGTCAACTTCACAATGAACTGGGCCAATGCTCAACAGTACTGCAGAGCAAACTATACTGACCTGGCCACCATCCAAAGCATGGAAAACATAAGCAAGTTGAACAGACCTGCCTTGGTGACCTCAGTGGCATGGATTGGCTTGAGCGATAACCCAAAGGCCTGGATGAAAATCATGGCCCATGATTTAAACTCCTGGAGATGGTCAGCAACTGGTGCAACAAGCAGCACTGGCTTTCAATACTGGTCCACGAACGAACCGAATGATTGCTATATTGAATACTGTGGAATTATGTACAGTACTGGAGAATGGAATGATTGGTCCTGCACGTATTTGAGTGGTTTTGTATGTTATACAGGTAAGAAAAAAATGTGTGACTACAACTATTAGAGAATTGTATCAGAATTTCATACTAAATGTCTCTACTGCTACAGTGCAGGAGCTTTCCTAACCACACCTGGTGCCTTCTAAGATCACTTCCACACTATGTTGATTTCCCTTTCCATCCACAAATCACAACCAAAAGCCATCTCAAGTCACTTTACATTGTAAGGTTTAGACCTTACAAAGTATAACAATACAAATAGAGATTGCAAAGAAAACCCAGCAACCCCTCTTAAATGAGCACTAAGCTGTGGACAGGAAAATGTCCTTTACTGGAAGAAAGCTCTATCAGAACCAAGCTCGGAGTCAGCATTTATCTTAGAGTTTTAAATACAAGCCAACAAATATTTTAATTATTTATTATATTTATTCTTACTCTCATGATACTCTACCCACTGGCTCCCAGTAGCTGCTCACTTCGAGTTTAAATCCTTGCCTACATGGCTCTCAATGGATCTGCTCCATCTTACTTTAACACTTTCCTGGTAAGTTACACTCCTGCTCGCTCTCTCAAATCTGCGAATGTAATGAGGCTTAAAATTCATTCTCCCGGGGCCTCAGATCACAATTGAATCTTTTCTCCAGCCAGGGACCTGGCTGAAGAAAAGATTGCCCTGTCCCATTCAACTGGCTGAGAGTATCACTACAAAAAGTTTAAAAGTACTTCAAGTGAGTCTACCACACATACACGCATTCACATAGTTGTCTAGCACTAAACAATTCCTAAGCATGTTTCAAATAAAGTGTATAAAGTTGAAATTTGCACTTTGTGATCAAACTAAAGAATTAAAAAAATAAATGTCTGTACATACATTTTCAGGACTAGTCTAAACCACAGTTTAATTGTCTCATCATCAATAGTCTGCAGACCTTCATAGCATAAGTAGGCAGATTACCAAATATCAAAAATAGGCTTCTGCCATGTTTGTAGCCTTTAGAAAAAGCTTTTAATGTCTGCCAGCTAAACCTTTAACTTACTTCTAGGCCAACACCAAGAACAGGCACAAGTAAAAGTCAAAGTGAGTAGAAAGAGATACAAATTTATTTAAAGCAGTGTGACAGAGGCAAACGAAATCACAGAAAGTAAACATATTTATCATGAAAGAAAAAAGAACACCTTAGCAATAATCAACTGGTGAGAACTTACATTAAGTGTAAATGGACTTTAATGCATTACATGAACTTAATAGAAATGTCATAACATATTGGTTTGCAGAGTTTCACCTAATATGTGATGATATTAGCTTTTTTATTAATATCACACCCCACTCAAGAGGAAGTCTAAATCATTTTAGGTAACTAACATCACATATCTGTTATCGTGCATATATTAACATTATTGCCAAACAAACATAAATATCTCAATAACTATACATAGGATTTGTCATTTTGTAAGAGACAAGAAGTAGCTGAAGAGTTTGATATAGAGTTTGTATAGTATGTGTGAAAAGAGTAAACATTTTTTGATATTACATTTTTATGCCAGTATCAGATCAATATCAAATAATATAAAAGGTCGGTAACCTTCAGCATTAAAGGAGACATTTTCGCCTGTCTCCAACCAAATAAAACCCACCTGGAGCCGATTCTTAAAATGAAAACAACGTATTCACGACTTTTAATTTATGCATCATCTGGTTACAAAAACGTATTTTTACATACTGTTTTGTGTACAAACATAATTTTAGCACACTGGGACTGTTACAGTTTTTCTATTTGTAACCTCCTGAGCTCCCGTCATTCTCAGTGCCTTATCAGTAACCACTCACTCCAAGTGGGTGTTAACACCACCTTACAGATGTCCTTCCTCCGTGTTTGCCTTTTCAGTGGTATTTTTCTGTGGACCATCAGAGTTCCCATTTCTGTACAACTGCACTATGTGGTAAATCTCACTTAAGCTAAAGCTGAATTAACGCTCCATCAGCAGTGAAACTAAACGAATCGGCCCTTGTAGCAGTAGCAGTAGCTTTGGATTTATCCATGGGTAGTTTACTGGTTGAAACGAGTCACTAGCCAGGAGGAACAGGTGACATATATACAGGTCCTTCTAAAAAAATTAGCATATTGTGATAAAGTTCATTATTTTCTGTAATTTATTGATAAACATT
>JAUMTR010273369.1:0-14711 GCA_032270685.1 Microctenopoma stevenorrisi | reverse complement strand
TCACAAATGCATGGATGCTTGGAAAACCAGCAGGGCTGCGGCCCTCGAGGACCGAGTTTGGACACCCCTGGTGTAGACGAAGGAGGAGGAGGAGGAGGAGGGAGAAGATTGCAGGGAAAGGGAATTTTTTCTTTAATTCCTTAATTTGTTTATTGCTGAAGTTCTTTTTGAAGTCCACACACAATTTCTGCACCTACTTGGATAGATAGATACATGGATCCCAGGAGAGCTGAGCCTGTAGTGGCTGATGACACCCTCGGTGACTGCTCTGTTGTGATGCGAGAGAAGATCCCTTCCCACTTTAAACAAAGTCTTCTATGTTTAATTCATCTAAGCCCCGTTAATCATTCATCAACTGAATGTCAGCTGCCAGAATGAAGAGAAAAATGGCAGTTAGTGACAAACCGCCGCCAGTACGCCGCTGATATTTGATATTTATTTGATCTCTGTGATAAACGAAGACACTCCGGTAGAAATACTCAAATTACATTATGGTGCAGGACAAAAAAATAAACAGACATGTCCGTGCGACACACCCAAAAACAGACACACTGCAGCGCATATTTATCCGCGTCGCACTCACGTTGGTGAGGTCTGTCCCGTATTTGCGATTGAGCTCATCCAGGGTCAGCTTGTGATCATCCTGCCAAGGGCACACAGAGAAGAGACAGTGACATTAGTCTAGTGTTTGTGCCTGTGTGTGTGCGCCTGTGTGTGTGTGTGTGTGTGTGTGTTCTCAATATGCCAAAAGCCACTGACATTTACAGTGCATTGTGTGCTGACCTTTCATTACATTGTGAACACTGTACCTCAGGTAGGCTGAGATACAATGAGGAAAAATATGGAAGGAAGTTGTGATGGATTCATAAATAAATTAACATACGACATAGTTGATTCATGTAAATGTCCATAGTTCGTGTGTGTGGGTGTATATGAGAGAAGGGAAGTAGACGGTACAGGTAAGGTTGTTTCAGGACAATTAGAAGAAGCCCTGAGGTAAAGGTGAAGTTCAGACACTCACCAAGTCCACTTCCTTCTTCAGTTCATCCATATCCTTCTCTTTTTTCTTCCCCTTCCCCTTCTTCTTGCCGCCCTGCTCCGAGGTCGCAGCCAGCTCATACTGCTCACGTCCTTCCTGTGAACGCGAGAGAGAAGGAAGGCTAAGACACATACACCGTTTCAGTAATCTCACAACACGTCAGCGTCCGTGTCGAACTCGTGTACCAACATCACAGCGCTGGCTCATCTGCTGATATCAGCATGAAGCAGACATGGATGCTGGACAACTGGGGCGAAACGCAGGCAGTGGAGGAGCAACAGGTTCCCTCAGCCGGACAAGAAGACGGTTGATTAATGAGCTTTGTTTGTCGCAACTGTGGTTACAGGCAGCGAGTCTGTATCACCACTGCAGGTATGACGAGAAGCGACATGCCGACGACTGCTTAAGCGCACGTGCTGCGTGGTGAGCGTGTCTGAAGCCTCACGATGACTTCAAATACCAGAAGACATTTTGTCAGACTGCATCTTTGTGAGGCTTCATGTGGGTCAATGCACCTAAAACCAGATAGAAAACAAGACGAAAACGGGCTCAGCTTAAAGCTGAAGAAGAACAGCGTGGCCTAAATCGAGAAGACAACCTGCCACAAACTTTAACAGACAGTCCAAGAACCAAAAAACTAAATTCACCTCTGAGTTGTCGCAAACAGTTAGGTTGTGACACCAGAGGCCCCATCACACTGGGATGGAGCATAAGAAAGAGTCTCAGGCTTTATCTTCCCCGCGCCATCTGCTGCCGCGAGCAGACCTCCACGGGGAACCACTTTTTGTGGGACTAGGAAGGTTTTCAAAAGGCTTTTTGCTGTGAAATAAACTTTGAACTCCATCAACAATCAGAGTCCAACTCTACTTCCCATCTGTGTATTTTACTCCTGTAGTCCATGCACAAGGGAACATCCAGCTCCACCACTGGACTCTAAACTCCAACACCAAGCAGCAGACTTAAGAATCATCTACAGACACTAAAAGCTTCTTAGGAGAGCGCTCGGGCACAAGTGGGACATTTCTGACTGTCTTGACATCAGAATTGAAACTCAGAGGAGGAGCTGGTGTCATGTGGTCTTTGAGCAGCGAGATAAGCACATGGTGAGACAGATTAGGCTGCTGCGTGAAACACGTTTCACTTGTTTGAAATGAAGGGTGTCACTGTCTCAGGGTGAAACACACAGAGCTTTATTCACCCACCAACAGCTTTCCTAAACATGACCTCACCAATTAAGGACTTGAGCCAAACCCCGCAGTGGGACAATAAACGAGCCTGGAGTCATTTCCCGATAATAACACAGGAACATTTTGTTGATTTGAGTCACTAAAACCCTACAGATATTAAAGTTGGGAGCTAAAAAAAAACACTTCAGGTACAGAAATGTCCTAAATTTGTCACTTGACATCCTCTATCACACAATCAGTTCTGGCACTTTGGCTCAAGAGTGACAGCCAGCCTCTCCTCTGTCCTCCTTCTCTGCACCGTCTCCCCCACAGACATCCCCTCTCATTATCAGCAGTCACTCTGCAGCTGACAGAAGAACAAAGGCCCGAGCAAAGATTGTGTCTCCTAGACGGCTGGAAGCCAGAGGGTGTGCGAGACAGCGACGGAGAGGAGGTGAGATAGCAGGAAGGAAGGAGGAGCACGGAGACAAAAAAAGATTTTCATTTAAAAAGCCAGAAGGAGGCAACCATTCGGCTCAGGCTGAATCATGCACTGGTGAAATGGTTCTAGTAGATCTCTATCATCGCTTCCCCGCCATCAATCTCAATGCTGCCTGGCGTTCGGCAGCACACGCACTCAAGCTCCTGACAGCATCGTCTCAAACGCCCGTCTGCCACAAACAAAAACTCCAATCATCCCAGCAAAGCGCCGACCAGCAGCAGAAACACTTCCCCCAAAGCCAGTCGTAGCGTAAAAAAAACTTCAGCTTTTCCCAATGTGTGTACGAAGAGCAGCGACAGCAGCGTCATTTAGCGGGGAAAGCGCGTTTCTTGGCGCGTGTGTGACCAAGAGAAACTCAAGCCCGCTTGTGTTGCAGGCCGGTAACAGAACACATCAACAACATTGATCCGCTGTTAAGGCACATCTATAATTCAGCACAGTACAGGGATCAGAGGTGTTATCGAGGAGGGGGGGGGGCAAAAGACCAAGTGACTGCTAATGAGCTATTTGTCTGCATGCAGCACCAGTGTGCAGCAGCCATTTTGAAAAGTCTTAAGAAGGTGATACATCTGGCCCACAGTCGTGGAAACATGGGAACCAATATTGTCTTTGTGCTGCACTAGCCCTTTAAAGTTTCCCAGGGGTTCACCAGAGCAGAGCACATGTTGTTATTGTTGCTCGAGCCCCCCGGCCAGCTAAGCTGGAAAAACACGGAGCACGGTTCTGGATCGCTGCTGCCAGATCTGAGCGCCTGGACCCCCGCGGACCCCCAGGGTCCATCTGGCTTAAGGCATGTAATTCACAGACAGCAGCCCAGAGCCTGAACTTGTGTCCAGCGGCCATGACGAGTATTCTCTCTAGAAGAAATACCTAGCTGGGATCGTGTAGGGTGGTGTCTCAGGCACCGATTGGGAAGTTTACTTCAAACACTTTCCAGTAACAACAGCCTTAGACGGCGTTTCCAACCAGGCAAACAATTGTGTGTGTCTTGAAGGGAAATTCCCATTTCGGTGGATGGTATCACTCACTGAACATCGTCTTGCGATCTTGTTACTTAGACGATGTTACTTGAGTCACAGCATCCAGGGGGATCAACGGCGCCCAACCAGCCACTGGGACGTTGGGACGGGGGTGAGGACGAGAGGCGTATATTGATAGATAAACAAAACGATCAAAGCAGTGAACAAAAGGGGAGAAAGGTGAGAAGAGGATGATGGAAGCAGAAAAAAAACCTGTTCTGTCCATGCACAGAAGCCTACTGGAAACAGAACAATGCCCCTTTGTCCCACTTCTATAAAATCAGCATGCAATGCGCATACAAAAGGCTGAGAAGTCTTTTCATGTGACTATAAAAGACCACAGATATACAGGCTGCTTTATCCACCAGTGACGCCAGACCACTCCATATTTTCTTCCCACTGCGTGGACGTTTGTGTGACCTTGGAGTGCAACCAACGATAAATAAACTACAGCTCAATCTGATCACGCTCTCACTGCGACGCCCCGTTCACCGACGTCACGTTAGGTCGCTCCAGTCACAGTGCGTGATTCAGCTCAGGCATGCGAAGGGAAAAGTTACAAATTGAATCAACCGTTGTTCTTTTTTAAGAATGTCCCAATAAAAAACAGGAAAGTAAAAGCGAGGACCTGGTGAGAAAGACAGAGTCCTTTTAAGAGACTGAATGGTTTAAATGAATGGGAATGAACTCCACCCCGTTGAAATAATAAATAACCAAACATTTCTTTGGCCTCTCTCTCCCCCTTGCCCCCCCCCACATTTGCAAAGCTAGAACATACATCAGAGGAGCGTTTGGTCGAGCGGTCGTATATTTTAAAGCGCCCAGTTGTTAAAGGCGGACTTGAATTCCTATGAATAGTTCGTCCGAGTGCCAGGGTATTTTGCCAGATACACAAGCTGTTCATTCAACTGTGCCGACACACACACACACACACACACACACACACACACAGTCCTGGGACATTGCCCGGTTGCTACCAGCAACTATTGCCACACCTCCTAAGATGTGTCAATGGACAGAGTCACATGTTGTAGAACCCTCCCCCTCGCCCCACGTCCCCCTCTCTATCCTTCCATTTCTCTCCCTTCCTCTTCTATTCTTCCACTTCCTCCGACAACTCAAAAGAAAGTTTGTTTAATTTACACAGGGTCGTGTTTAACACTCGCTTCACGTTCAGCTTCTCCACAAGGAACAAAAGCCAATGACTGAATGGGAGTTTTTTGCCCCTTGTTGGAAACTTTCATGGGCACCTTTCTGCTGCCAACCTGACGCATAAGACCGCGGAAATGAAAAATGTACAAACCGACTCCATCTTCAAGAAATTTTAATGTCTAAAGAAAAATACATGGACACTGTGTCAATGTTTCCATCGTTGATCCTTGACCCTAACATTTGTAGTAAACTTAACTAAAATCATATTGAATGCTGTTGTTGTATTATGGCTGGCCTACATCCAACTTAAAATTTTAATTTGAAATTGAAATACGAACTCCAATATATCTGCAAAGCTAGTGATAAATTAAGGTGTAAACCAAAGAACCAAAACATTTCCCACGCAGGCAAATGTTCCGTTTTGCGCAAGAACTCTTTAAGAGAAATCTTCCTGTGTGTGAAAGAAGAAAAAAAAGTCCTCTGGCCTAGAATGAATGAACCAGTAAATCAATGGCTCTTTCCTGTTTCAGGCCTCAGCCCCACCTCCGCGACATTACCGAGCCAATGCACCGTAGCTGCAAGTTGCATCATTTCCTAACGAGAGGGAAACACGCGTGTCAGACACTCAACCTTGCTGTGATTTCATGTCGTCATGTTCACATGAACAGCACTTATGATCAGGATTGTGGCGGATCTTGGACTGCGTGATGCCTTCACATGGACAAGGGCCGAGCATTGTACTCTGCAGTTTGTTATTTCTGAGGCGAGCGCTCCACTTTTTCTGCGCAACAGGCTCGCAGGGAAAGTTCAAAGTGCTGCTCGCAGAAAAACAAATTGCGCGGCTCAAGCTGCTTAGCCAAACAGTGGCGTAGAGCGAGCTGGCATGTGAGGGAATGGGAGAAAGGGGAGGGAGGAAGCCAGAAAAGAAAAGGAATGAGGGAAAGAAGCAATAAGATTTAAGATTTTTATAAAAAAGGCACAAAGATGAGGCAGATGGAAAAAGAGCGCCAAAGATGGCGAGTGTGAAAAAGAGAGAAAGAAGGCGGGAGGGAGCACGCTATGTTCTGTCACAACAAGGGGTGGCGTGTGACAAAAGCCCTGGTTAATGCGCAATGACTGCCAAGCGGAAAGAATGTTAAATCCTCGGAGAGGGAGAGAGAGACAGGGGGAGAGGGACAGAGGGGAGGACAACAGGTACAAAAAGGGAAAAAGAGGGGAACAGGCTGTTGGGAACGGATGTGAAAGTGGAGCCGGGGTGCCCCTCCGGCTCAGATTAAGAGCGGCTGAGGGCTGACATGTTGGGTCAGCTGACGGGGGGAAGGACGAGTATGGAAAATAACCAGCAGAGCTCCAGAAATCTGAAATTCAATGGCAGCCCGGGGACCGTTTTAACCGTGCGCTAACGAGACAGACATCTCCTTCCCGTCAGTCAGACAAATGCGTCGAGCATTATATTTAACGTACATTCAAACAGTGAGACACCGAGACATGAATGAGCTGTACGTGAAATCCCACTCACTGGTTTAATCTGAACTCATCAGTGAACTCAAACTCGTATTCACCCTAATAAAGGTTGAGTCAGCTAAGATGGTTAAATATTCATCTGGACCGCCCTCCCATCGGTGTCGGAGTTTGACAGCTGCCTCCCAGCCCAGTTAGCTAGTCAGTGGAGACACTGCAGTTGGGACAGGTGATGCATCACTGGCCTCATGCTGCTGCTTCTTCTTCTCAATCTTTGTCACACAGTCGACGAGCTCAACGCTCAGACGTGGATTAACAGTGGAAACACACACGCGGCGCGGCTCGAGTTACCTGTCGCCCCTTCCAAACGAAACAATGAGTTTTGTCTTACACTTTAGAAATGGATCTGTAGCCCCACCCCAGCCTCTGTTCTCCCTCCTCTCCATCATGACAGGGAGCCAAGTTGCTCAATGGTGGCTATGCGGCAACTGGTGCCTCTTGGCTCCCCCGTTTATACACCCCCCCCACCACCTTCCTATTCGAAGCAATCAATCCTCCTCTTGGTCGTCTCCTCTCACTTGCTGCTCGTCTGTTTATTGCACCGTGCTGAGGATGTGATGAGAAAACACAGAGAAGCGTGACAAGCTCAGCAAAAGGGTTATCTCACATTAGGAACGAGCAGAAGCTGTGCGACTAAAACAAGAGGGGCAAACTAGAATAAAATAGCCATCGCTGTAAGGCTCCTCTTGTACCTACGCTCCCTCTCACTGCCCTGATTCTTCTCCATTACCACAAAATAACTTCTCATCCTTCCTCTCCTCCCCCTCCACCTCTCTCTTCACACCGGGAAAGCTCTGTAGTGGCGATTATCTCTTCCAAGTCTAGCTATTCGCCTGTGCCAGCAATGAATGCGCTACAGAGGAGAGGGAGAGGAGATGCAGTGGGGAAGTGGAAGGAGGTTGGATGGGGGCAGGGCATGGCTTTCATCACATATGGGAGAGGGGGGAAAAAAAACACAGTAGCTGAGAGAAGAAGATTTTCAAGACCGTAAGCGAGCGTCATGGAGAAAAACGAGGAAGAGACCGAGCCTGAATGAGCAGAGACACTCTGCTTCACATCTCCCGCCAGATCTCGCAGGGTATCTTTGTCTCCGTTTCGCTCCCTCCATCCACCTCTCCATTCCTCCATTATCAGGGCTGAACCTATAATGAGAGTTTCTATTGTGCAGCATTGCAGGGTGTGGCGGCTACTGACATTTCATCTGACAGGGTTCAGTTCCGTCCCTTACAACCAGAAAACAACGTCAGCGTAGTGCCTCAGAATACGTGAGTGGTTATCCAGACTATTCAGAAGTCAGACCAGTCATAATCTCAGCGGAAATATTAACAACACATTATAATGGAATCTAAATGCAAAACAGTTGATGCAAAATGTACAGAACCAATTCGGTGTGCAGGCTTATACTACCTGCACATCTGCACAGCACACAAGCAGCAGCCGCTGTGGCCTGCGCCTCGCGCAACGAAAGGTGTGCAGATGTGCCTTCAGATAAGTTTATTGGTCACAGAGCTCCAAGTCTCTCAGCAGGGGAGGAGGGGGGGGGGGGGGGATGGGTTGGACTTTTACCACAACCCTCCCACTGCTAAGACATAATACCCACAATACACAGCTGTTTGTGAAAGTGCTGCGATAATATAGCGAACTAACTGAAGAGTGATGAGAAAACCCCGTAATACGTCTGTCAGCTATCTGAAACACTGAGTGCCATCATTGAGTCAAACTAGGCTAAAGCCGAGCGTGAAATAACCCCTCGCAGTTATTTTCTCAGTTCAAACGGGTCATTTCCACAGCTGCTGCTGCTGCTGCTGCGTCGCAGCTAAACATGGGGAAGAGAAAAGCTCAAACTTTGACAGGCCAGGCTGCCGGAGAACATCCCGTTATGTAACCGGACACCGAGCCGTTGGAAGGCGCTGCCGAGCATCTCTCGGAGCGATGGGAACTTACTTGCGGGGAGCCTGGACGTACATCTACGCAAACGAGCGGGGGTCTCGGGAACACGGAAGTCCCCGCGGCGCCGCGAGGCATTTTGACAGAAAAAACACTCATTAAAACATATGTGACCCTCACGCCACCCCCGAGTCACCACGTCGATTTAGCCAAAAAACCACTTGTTTGAGTGATACGTTAGCATCCGCGGAGCCAAAACAACGAGCGCATTCATACTCACTCCTCTTCCCATGGTTGCGATTAAGATGCGGACTCGCTCCCACTTCAAGTGAAGACTGACAGATAAAAATCCACCTTAAAATTATGTACAGTAAAAAATATTAAAACAAAATAAAAGTCCTGGATGTGTCCGTTATTTTTTTTAACGTTTTTTTTTTCTTCTTCAGCACGTGTCACTCCCCCAGAACACACATCCGAGCTCGCGAGCCGCCTCGGCAGACCCTCCAATACTTATAGACGGCGTTTCTTCCATTGTGACGTCGACGCCGTTCGCCATGGTAACCCCACGGATGGGGGCGGGGCGTCATTCATTATTGGGCGGGTTTTTTGGGGTTTTTTTTAGCACGCCATGCAGCACACATCATTACCATGGATTGATAATAACATACAGATAGAAATCAAATAATGTCACCGTCGAATTATCAATAAACATTAAAATATTACAAGAAATTAACAATTGTGAGAAATAAAGCAGTTTGAGAAAAATATTTTTTCCCACATGCACACTGGCAGAAGACGTGAATGTACTGCATGACCCCTGGATGTTTGTCCTTTTTCTTGCACATGTTAAATATGACATTCCTCTCTTTTGAGCACTGTGATAGCCAGATGATGATGATGATGATAGCTACCCTTGCCTGACATAGACGCACACGCATCCTCCACCTTCATCTACACCTCACCTCACTTAACAGCTGGGTTTCGCAGACACCTCCTTACTCCTGCTGCTTTGACAAGGTTATTGCGTACAGAAAGTGGGCAGCCAACTTCTGAACCCTTTGCCTCTAATTCCAGAGCTGCAAAATCGGATTTGCCTGCGCAACGTCATGGTTACATTACATATGCTTGTAGATGCACAGTAGCAGTGTGTAAATATGTAAAACCTTTGTGCCAAAATATCTATAGAGCTACTTGAGATTCCACATTATGTATAGACACCCTTTTAGCTCTGGGGCCCCTTGGAAATATGTCCCCCTAGCTAGTGGAGCCCACGTCCATTGTTTCGTCTAACATATTCCATTCACCGCTGTTACTGGGCTGCAGATATTTGCCGGTTAACTCGGAATCCCTGCTTGCTGCAGGATGCTCCCTGACCCCATATCTCCCTGCAGAGTTGGAAGTTGGAAGGTCGTGGTGGTGATGGGGGGGGGGGGGGGTTTATATACGCGCTGCCTTTATTACAAGGTGCTAGCATGTTTAGCTGTACTTTACCTCAGCAGCAGCTCTCTTATGGCCATTTGCATCTGTTCCATGAGCTCTTAAACCCTTTCATCCCACAACACAAATGAGAGATTAGGTCTTTCATCCCTGGATATTAGCCTTAAACCAGAACCATTCAGTCACTCGTCGTAGTATGTGCAGATAAAAAAAAGGAATTCAGCCTGTCATGCATCATGTAAACCTCTTTAGATTTTGAAAAGATGAGCCCATCGCTGCAGTGCCATTGTATCCTGACAGGTAGACAGTGTCACTCACGGACTGGCTCCCTGTGTATTCTAATAGATCTTATATACTGGCCTGGAGAGTACTCTGCACCAGCTGACAAGATAAGCCAGAGATAGAAGAAACAGCAAGGGGAAGATTTCACTGTGAGGAGTTCATCTCCAGCTTTTTACAAACATGCTTTCACACACTTCTCATCTGATTTTCTGGTCGTCCCTGCTTCTGTCTATTTAGGGCTTCAACGTTACCATTTCTTTTGAAAATCAGGAGTAAACAAACAAAACCACGGGTGGAGTTAATTCACAGATGGACACACAGCAGCGAGCCCTGGCATTGTGGAGGGGTGTGCGTAAAATGCAGGAGCTGCACACAGGCTATTGTCGTTGTATACTGTATTTCTCCTCCGGTGAGGGCATTCACACATGCATGTGCAATCAGTGCAGCTTGCGTGTTGCCAGTGTTGCTCTAAAAATAGCCCAGATTTTATTTAGATGTTGGAGAGAGGGGGGAAGGAAGAGAGAGAGAGAGAGAGAGAGAGAGAGAGAGGGCTCTCAAATGAGTTGCCATGGCAACAGGCACGTTCTGGGGGAATTGCTTGTGAACTACGGATGAAGGCATGATAATGTCTGTCTGCCGTCCTTCCCCCCCCATTCATTTCATATGAATTGCTTTATCGACGTGACAATTCTTTAGGAAAACATCACACACGCGGCAAAGACTTCGCTCTCAAACCGTGACATAAAGAGAAATTGCATGTTATGGAAATGTGTGCGATATCCACTGTTCTCCTGCACCAACGGTTTTCCAATCTCTCAATAAAATCAACTCACTGTTTTTTCAGCATCTATCAATCTGAATCTTTTTTTTTTTGTTCTTGTCTTCTTCGCATCCCTCCATTCTTTTGTCCGCAGACTCCCGCTATCTGTCTTACACCAGCACCCTCTGCTGTAAAAGAAATCGGGTGTGAAGCTGGAAGAATGCCTTCGCCGACTGGTGGAAATGTTCATTCACCTTATTTGTTGTGTAGCATGGAAACTTATAATGACACATACTGTAGTGTTTGGTCACTTTGCCTAGTACCTCAAGTGTGTGTGTGTGTGTGTGTGTGAAGCCAGCCGTCTGCAACCAGGTTGGCATGATGATGGGATACAGTGTGTACACACACACTCACTCACTCACATACACACATAAACCTGCACATAAGAGGGGTTGAGTGAGAAAGGGGTGTTCATAATGAGCAGGGTAAACACAAAGTAGATAGCACTAGAGTGGTCTCAGTTCATTTTTACAGAGGGCCTCTCTGCATTAGCGGTCAACAGAGCAATCCATTGCAAACACCGTTTTAGGAGACTCTTGAGATAATGGACACACATGGCACACACACACACACACACACACACACACACACACACACTGCTCTGACTTGCTTGTCCCCAACATCTGGGAAGTAAAGATAACATCCGGCAATCTACAGGAAATTTACGGATTTGGACTCACAGCAGTGTAAGGAGCGATTAAACGTTTTTTTTACATCCTCACTTTAATTATTTTTGTTCACAGTTATCCTGGTCTGAACTCTGCATCGCCAACCCTGTAGGCTTTACTTTTCAGGTGAGTAATCCCACTGCACGGATCACCAGATCTGACTCACTGGTGAAACAGCGTCCCGATTCAAAATCCCATCATTTAACCTCTCGTGTGAATTTGTGAATACATGAAACAGGAAGCCTCAGCGTACAATAGTACACAAATGTTTTATTGTGAATGACATTAACATCGAGAAATTCTTTTTCGTCTTTCCATGTTTTGTGTTTTTGAATGTGTGACTAACATCTCAGACAAATATGTAACATGGCAGTAGATAACGGTGAAATGTGGCTCCCTCCGTGACTGTGTTGCGTTGACTCAGTAGTATGTCTCACGCTCCACCCAACCTAGAAACCAAAGGAGATAGAGATAGGGATGTTAGGGACAAACCCAAAGACCCTAAAAGGTCGTGACCTTTAACTTTCGCGCTACAGCACGATTCCTCGCGTGGCATGACGAGCGAGAGCGGACGGGGGTATATGAGCAACGCGGATCATACATTCGCAGCAAACACTGCCCTGACTTCCTTGACATTGCCATTAAGGAGGGACATGAAGGTTGTGACATTTCCGTCTGACGGCTTCTCATGAAATGCTGATATCGTCCTCGAGGCCACGCGAAATCTCCCTGAGAACAGAAGACTAGAAGGAGCAGCTGACACCACTGTAAAGCTGTGCGTCTTTAGACAGAAACACGAGTGAATAAAACTACGTGATCCGTCAGTGTGAGTGCAAGGCGTGGATCCTCTAATTATTATATTTAGCGTTTCTTTGCTAGGTTCCACTGAGCCCAAAGCTACATTTATTTTTAGGCTTGCAAAAAATCACAGGGCTGGAATCATGGTTTCTGCTTTGAGTGTAAGTGTGAATGCTTGTTTAGCCCAGGGTTAAAAAAAATTAGTTTGCTACAGTGTACATAGTGGAAAAATAAAAATCATATAACAAATACCTGCATTAAAAATAATGTTAAAAGTATAAATATATCAGCCTTTAAATATATTTAATCAGTCAGCTGTCTCTTCTTTCTTCTGTCGTATTGTAACACATTATTCACCATGGATGGGCAGCGGCATGTTCACTGATCTGAGCTGTGGGGCTCAGATGCGGCAGACACACAATCGCTCTCACACTGACACACACACACATTCACAAACACAGCTGCACCGGAGCCAGCCCTGCGTGCAGGTTCTGCTCAGCTCCGTGGGTGGAACGAGGCATTAACAATGCCGGGGTTGAAGTTTGAAATCCCACTGCGCCCTGCCATGTGTGAGACACGCACACAAAACAGACAGAGGGGGACGTGCACAACTCGTGCTAAACACAAACACACCTGTGGTTCCTCAGTATGCCGTATGTTGGTCACATTCAGTAAAGCTGCATCCCAGCACATGTTAGAGGACTTACCGCCTGGGTTTCGTCTGAGGATATATCTTCTGGCTTCATCATACACGAAGATGAGGAGGGAGTAGGGGAAGGCACAGAACCACCAACTTGGCCTAAGGTGTCGATGGACAGACAGAAGGACGGATTTACAGTGAAAAACTCTTCTGACCGGCGAAATCATCTCGATCACAAACACAGAGAGCAGAGGAGACAGAAGTGTGCAAAGAAATTATTTGACAGGTGTTCAGACAGAAAGAAACAGAGGCCCGGGTTTGTTAAAAACCAACAGTCGCCCGTAGAGAAAGGTGAACGCGTAGGTGAGGAAGGAAAAAAGGAGACGAGAGAAGCACCAGGACCAGATGAAAAAGTGGCAAGGAAGAAAGAGGAGACAGGAGAGGGGGAAGACAAAGAGAAACTGGAAATAATGAGCTTAACATCACCCTCACTACTTTCTATTTTTCTCTGCTGGTTAAAGTATCTCATTAGTGCTTCGTCCTGCCTCTGAAGTGGAAACGACCAGTGACAGTAAACCACCCTTTTAACAGGATAATACAGTAAAACAGGAAGAGGAAGAGCAGCAGTGAAACAAGTGAAGACAGACGAAAAGAAAGTGTTTTTCTTTCTTACTCACTTGAGAGGGTACATTCTGAGGGCAACGTCCATGCCCGGGCAGTATGACAGGAACGCAGCCAGCGCCGTCTCCTCAAACAGGCCGAAGATGAGGATCCGGTTCCTGTGGAAGCAGGAGGCACCAGAAGCCCCGTTTACTGACCAGCTTCTGCAGTTTGCATTAACCTGAGATGAGATGAAGGCGTACTCACTTCATTCCCTGCTGGATGATGGAGTTCCTCCTGGTCTTACAGATGATTAGATCGGCCCACTGGACGATCACGATGCTGGCGAAGAAAGCTGTGTGGCAGGTGAACTCCACGATCTTTCTGCGCTCGTATGTCTGACAAACCGAGGAAAATGGGACAAATGAACACGTCCTGCGTGTCAAATGAATCATTTATTGTGTCTTAAAACCACAGGAATTACTGACCCACTGCTGCCCGTAGCTGTCTTCCAGGTCGTTTACATATTTGTCGTCCCAGAACACTCTGACCCCCAGCAGATCCATGGGGAGGAAGCCATTTTCAGCCAGGATCACAAAGTATGTGAAGAAGCCAGCTGTGGCCTGCATCATGCCTAACAGAGGGGAAAAGTGGTTACACTTCAGTGGGTCTTCGTTAAGACGAATGTTGCTCATAAAATATTCATAAATAAATGTAAAAAATGTCAGAATGCCAGAACAAAGCCTGGTCATTTCTTTATCTTAATGTTAACGCACATTGGCGCCCTCTACAGTACAAAGAGCTGTATATCATATATGATGACTCAATAGATTAGTGATTAATTAACTACAGGTAATTTAGGTATCGATGGGTTTGCGTACCAATCTGTCCGTAGGCTATGCTGATGAGCCTCTCATTCACCAGTTTGTCTGTTTTGGGGTTTCTGGGCTGTCGTTTCATGATGTCACTCTCAGCTTCTTCATAAGCCAGTGAGATAGCGGGGACCTGGGGGACAGCAGGTAATAATAATCATTTATGGAATTCATCTTTATAGTCACAGTTTTATCTGGCAGCACCAGATGTTTATCAGGGAGCTCACCATATCAGTTCCCAGGTCGATACAGAGGATGGTGACGGTTCCCAGAGGCAGAGGGATGTTGGCGATGATGAAGAGGAGGAA
>JAUMTR010273298.1:0-14745 GCA_032270685.1 Microctenopoma stevenorrisi | reverse complement strand
GGTCCAGGTCTGGTTCTGGTCTGACTGTGTGTCTGTGGTCCAGGTCTGGTTCTGGTCCAGCAGGAATCATGACTCCTGTTCTTCTCTCTGTGGACATGAACATGTGTCATAAATCACAGTCGTAGCTGCAGCTTTTTTCTCTGTTGGATCAAATTCCAGGTCAAATCACCTCCTCCACCTTCAAACTAAACCACTTTATCACCACCATCATCTCACTGCTCATCAAAGAGTCACTCCAAACACACGGATCTCCTAACCAACTCCCTGTCGTCATTCCTCACGTTGCAGGAGTCTCTAAAAACTCAGGTGGATTTTCAGCAACCCTCAGGTGACCATCCAGTACTAACAACTTGAGGACTCCACAGGGATTATAAACCTGCTGCTTCTACCAGTCAGTTAGACTTGAGAAAGTCCTCTGGAACAGAAGGCGAAACGTCAAGGAACTGAAACAAGTTGATCATTTTAGCTTCTTCTTCCATGTGGGAGCTTGAGGAGCAGCTCTTTTCTTTTCATATGGACCCTCTACTACAGGTAAAAACTGGATCCTTTTACATCTAGTTCTCTTCAGGATTTCTTCTTAGTCTTTATATCATCAGTGATCAGACTGATCACTAGTGGATCCAGCATCAAGTTTCAAATGAACCAGTCGTGTTTTAAACACCATAAACAATACAACAATATTTAGTTTCATTCTTATGAAAATCAGCAGAATATTTGTTAGATGTGAGTTTTTTCCAGACTGACAGAAAGTTAACCAACACTTTATTTTATTCAGAGTCACAGAAAGTTACTGACAAATCACTTCACTGATAAACTTTCCTGTAAAACCAGTTCACTCTGATTAAACATGTCAAACACTGAGAACCTTCAACATCACCTGTGAAAAAGTTGGATGAGAAGATACAGAGAAGATGGAAAAAGACAAAGATACTGAATCATATTCAGTCACTTTACAGTAGAAACTGTCTCTTACTCTGTCTCTGAGGGTCCAGGTCCAGGACTAAAGTATAAAGGTCTGTCTATAGACCAGTCACTCTTCATGGACAACCAGCTGGATCCTGGAGACTCTGCTCTTCTTCTTTTGTGACGTCTACAAACACAAACATGTTTTATCCTTCAACCACTGATAAAGTGTCTGATGAAAGTTGTTGATGTGGCTGAAAACACACAAACTGCTGCAGATCATCAGGAGCTTTGAACAGTTTCTATCAGGTCTCTTAGATCAGATTCACACTGGCAGGAAGACGACACTAATTCTTCAACAAACATTTGTTACACTGCAGAACTCGTTTTAATCTACTACTAATCTTAGTTTGACTCGGTCCAGCTTTCTCTGAGAGGCTCTTACTCTCTGTCTCTAAATCCAGGTCCATCACTCAGGTTTGG
This sequence comes from Microctenopoma stevenorrisi, assembly GCA_032270685.1. NCBI lineage: Eukaryota > Metazoa > Chordata > Actinopteri > Anabantiformes > Anabantidae > Microctenopoma > Microctenopoma stevenorrisi. Next base: position 13,359 of record JAUMTR010273298.1, on the reverse strand, counting down.
AGGATGTTCCTTAAACCGGTCACTAGATGAACGGGTGGATCTTGGAGACTCTGGTCTGTCCATCCCCTGCATCATGTTGTGAACTTCAGTTAGTCTGAGAAAGAAACAACAAGAAGCAGAAACAACACGTCTGTTTAGACAGGAAGTATCACTTATATCTGATTACTAACTGGTTCAGTCTAAAACCAGCGTTTCCTGTCCCGTGTTGAGGGTTTGGATCATTGCCTCTGTACACGACGATGTCATTGCTGTGTCCACATGATCACATTTACAATTCTCCTCTGATCTCCACACACACACACACACATATTTCTATGGAAATGTAGGGAGTAGAAGTAAAATGTCGTAGAAAAAGAAATACTCAAGTATAGATACCTGAAAAATCTACTTAAGTACAGTAATAGCTTTATAAATTATTCATGATTATTAATCGTCTCAGACACAGACTGAGGATCAGTGAGTCTATGAAAATAAATTATTTTGTGAACTTTTCCACACACTGTCCTCATTAGTAACTGAAATGTGGTCAAGACATTTCTATCCAATAGGTGATTGAAGGTTTGACGCCCGGGTAGGAAAGCATAAAAATTATAATATCACTCGTTCTATGATGCTCTGTAATGGTAATAAGAGAGTACTGTGTGGCTGCTGAACAATACTCAGTACTCTAGAATCATTCATTTACCACATGTACATGTTGAAGAACTTGTGTTTTGGATCCAGGTTCACATGAACGATGTAACAATTAAACCCAAACCCTGTGAATAATAACTTATTACTGATGTTACGCCACAGTATCACAAATGAAACCATCAGTAAAACAGTGTGTTTCTGATGAGGAAGGTTTAGTCTCCTCTGACAGGTGCAGAAGTTTCAAAGGCTAATGCTAATGCTAGCTGGTCCAGCTGTGCTGTTGTTAGCATAGAGCAGGTGTCTTTTTTCCCCTGAGAGCTACTTTTGTTATTTTGCTTTTGTGTATCTCACACTATTTATTTAAACCATTGGAATTTTTAATACACACTTGTTAAATGATCATGTTGTTACACGCACTTTAAATGTTGGTCTGTCCATCTCGTGCTAAACTTTGACTTCCTGACATGCATGTACTCACAGAGGTGTGTGGACCTGTTTCCTCCTCCATCAAACCACTGAGGCACGTGTCTGTGTAATTATAGATTTTCTGTGCAGCAGCGGATCGTTATTAGTTATTTCAGGTGTTTTTTCTATAGAGCAGGTCTGTAAGTTGTTCTTTTATCAAACTAAACATCTTAATGATATTTACCGTACGTACATGACGGCGTCGTTTCCGTCTCTTTGTCGCGCGCGACAGAGCTCTGCAGCAACGCGCGCGCGCGCGCGCACACTTTGCGAAATGTGGCTGTAAATTACTTTGTGAAGTTTCCCACGTGCGGTTCTCGTGTGCTACGTCCAGAATGTCATATTTTAAACACACAGTAACTGCTGCAAACCTATAAAAACAGGATCACAGTAGCGGAAGTGACCACCCCCCCTTCTTTGAAGAGCTTCTTGAAAAGGGCAGCTCGCGAGCCACGTGATGGAGACCCCTGTCATAGAGCTAACTGTCTTTTCCATCATGAAATATGTTGTAGGTTTTTCCACCTCCTCAGTATTTGTTCACATTTATCTGAAAACTGTGTGACCCAGATCTACAGGGAACACACTCAGTCCACAAGAAGACAAAGTAGAGAAATGAAATGTACATTACATACATTAAATGTAGAACAGAGTCACTGGATCATAGGAGTCTTTGTAAAGACTTAATATTTTATCCACACTCACTGCACATCCATGTGTGACAGCGCCATCTGGTGGTTCACTGAACTCAGCGCTGAGAAAATGTTTCATATCAGAACATCAAAAGCCTGGTGTTGAAGATGAAAGTGTGTTTTGGAAGTTTGGTGGATTTCCTCCTTTTGACTTATGATGCTGAATCACAGAAACGGTACTGAAGCTGGATCAGTGCTGATTTTTAAGATGACAAAGTGACGGTGTGAACAAGGATCCTTAAATCCACTTCAATTCATCCCATAAAAAAACCAGTGGGCCTTGTTTTATTTATAGGAGCCTGGTTCTGCTGGAGGTTTATTTATGTATGTAGAGAAAAGTCAGAGAATGTGACACAGGTGGAAACTGAGAGAGAAGATTATAAAGAGGAGAGAAAACTGGGTCAGTAGAAGCTTCAGAGGGTGTGAGACTTCAAAATAAAGTTGTTGATATTAAAACTTCAGGTTAAACACAGAAATGTCACATTGAACTTAAACCATGATCACATGTGACTTAAAGAGCAGTAAATGAGTTTACACTGAAGTAAAACAGGACTTTTAAATGAACATTTAGTCTTTGGTTAAAGTCTTTAACCAGAAACACAAACACATAATCATAGAATAGAAGAAGCTTTTATTGTCAATGTACAGGGAATAAAACGCAATAGTGGGGGCTCCACCCAGCAGCAGTGCATTTACACAAGGAAGGAAATAAAAACAATGAGATACAAATGAAAAAAAGAACAAGAAGGAATCAAATAAAAAGTGGTGGTAGTGATATACAGATGTTAGTGATTTACATGACAGTAACATGTTTTTGCATTGATTCAGTCTTTTGTTGTTTATGTGTGTGTTATGTTATGAGTTCTCTGAGGTCCTGGTGGCCCAGGGCAGGAGGCTGTTTGTGAGTCTGGTGGTGTGAGACCTGATCGACCTGTAGCGCCTCCCAGAGGGCAGCAGGTCAAACAGGTGGTGTGCAAGATGTGAGGGGTCTCCTGTGATGGCCTTAGTTCTCCTGAGGCAGTGGGTTCTGGATTTATCATCCAGGGAGGGCAGAGTTTTAATGACCTCTGTACAGCCTGGCTGTCCTCGGCGGTGGAGCCTATGTACCACACACCCAGACAGTAGGTGAGTACACTCACCACAGAGGAGTGGTAGAAGGCCAGCAGCAGCCTCTTGCCGGTTCTCTAGGTGACTCAGCACTTTGTGTAATGTTACAGCGACTGCATCCTCCATGGATCGGTTTCCTCGGAAGGAGAACTGGTGGGGGTCCAAGGTATCCTCTCCTACTTGCTGTACTTCTCTCATAACTTTCCTCCCGTGACTCTCACATACACTTCTGGGTCACGCTATCACGTAAGACAGGTATACATTTATCTAAAGCATCTGTAATCTTACAAAAAACTACAATTCCATGTAACTCATTACTCCAAATAATTAACAATTATTAAAGAATAAATTAACAAAGAAAATCTCGTATCTAACTCATTTCTATGGTATACATTCATGAATCATAGCGCATCATGCTACACTTAACTCTTCATTTAATACATTAATGAGTAATTTACTAATGTGGTTCGTCCAACAAACGAGGCTTCATACGTCATCACATACGTCATTGAAGCAAGCCTCGATACCCGCTTCCCAAAAATTGTATCGATTACTCGACACACGCATCGAAGCCTCGCGGGAGACGTCCCATCACTAATTATAATACTTTTGTTTTTCTGCATAAACCACACACCAGGGGCCTACAGAAAATTTAGATCAATCAATCCATGGGTCTTTTAGTTACTACAGCCTATCTACTAGAGCTACACTCTACGAAATAATTATTTTTTTAATTTTTTTGCAAGCATGTCCCTCTGTGACTTGATTGGACCCTTTCAACCTTGTGTAGAGAAACTGTGGAACTGTTCAGCCCAACATTCCCTCTAGAGCTTTAACCCTTCCGGTGTCTATTCAAGTCCTTCCCGCCGTCGCTGGTGTATGTGTGCTTTATACGTCAACAATTTCCAAAGTATTTCCAACGTTCCGGTGGATCTCTGTGCTTCAGCAGATTGGCTCCAGTAGAACCAGGTGTCACCTTCTAACTGTGATGTGCTCTCTGTAATCCGGTGTGGTTCAGTAGATCTCGGTTCTGTCCACTTTCTGTTGATTACTTTCAGCCACACCCTCTCTGTGGTTGGTGTCGACCCTCTGGCCTCTGCCGCCTCTTTGTCAGCTGCCTGATGAGAACAACTTTTGACAAGAGCTGTTAACTGTTCAAAGTATGATTTTTGCATCAAAAATTCTAGATTAATTTTAGTCTGTCCACAGATTTTACCAATTCATTTCCCTGGGTTTGATTCATGCTCCCTCTTTGCCCCCCAAAAAAGCCCCATTGCTTTCTCCACTTCCTGCAGGTCTTTGTGTCCTTATCTGATCAGATCTTTCCAGGAAACCCATGTAATAGTACGTACTGGCTTATGAGGAATTTAAATACTGTTCTTGCATCCTCCTGGTTACAGGGGATAGCTTCTGGTCAGCCTGTGTATGCATCCACATTGACCAATCAATAGGTACCGGTACCGTTTTAATTATTCACTCTGGTCAGTGAAATCAATAACTATCTCCTGCCAGGGCAGTCTGGGCCGTAGAAATTGTCCCTGATGCGGTTTAGGTTTTGGATGGGTGTTGTGGGCTGTACCCTTGCACTCTTTTGCATGATAATAATACCACTAGATTTATTTCTAAAGCGAGTGAGTGAAGAGTCATGTTTTCAGCTGTGTTAAAAGCTGAGACGGATGGAGAGAGTTTAATATAGAATGGAAAGGGGATTCCAAAGTTTTGGTCATATAGTTGCCCTTGGATTTTAATGTGATCGTGGGGCAGCTAGCAGCAGGTCATTTGATGATCTTAGGGCTTTGATTGAGAGTTTATTTTCGAGTAGTTCCAATAAGTAGGAGGGATCCTGGCCTTTAAGAGATTTAAAAACAAAAAGTAAAATTTAATACTTAATTCTAAAGTAAACTGGAAGCCTGACAGAGACGCTAAAACTGGTTTAATGTGTTCTGTACTTTGTGTTCGTTAAAAGTCATTGCTGCTACATTTTGAACTAATTGCAGGTGAGCAATAGAAGACTTATTTAGGACATTACAATAGTAGTGTCTAGAGAAATAATAATAATACAAGAGTCTATAAGAAATAAAGGCATGAATGACTTTTTCTACATGGTTAATGCTGGTAAGAAAGATGCCGCCAATGACTGAGAATTCTCTTCACTTGTGCTGTTCCACAACTATGTTAAAGCATCCTGTTCTGTGAATAGTTTCTTGGTCCCTCGTTCCCCAAATATACATTAGCTACCATTTCAGAATTGATTTCCTATCCTGCTGCTTTTGGCTGCACTGTCTGCTGCTGCATTGCCTTGTGCAGCTTCCTTATTGGTTACGTCATGGCTTTACACTTTACAATACTGCCACTTTTTCCACAGAGATGCTGCTACCTCTCTCCTCTTTTTACCCTCGCTTCATTCAGGGCACTTGTCATTCCTTTAAATTCAGCAAACTGTGATAAATTTCTGTCTTTGAGCCTTCCCTGTCTGCACTTCCTTAAAGCCTGTTTCATCTTCTCACTATGTCCTCTGCTCCACCTACCTACTGTGTGATCCTTGCTGTTAGTGTGTGCTATGTGTTCTGTTTTTTCTAGTATTACTATCATCATTGTTATTTTAAGTTATTTTTATCAACATAATCCTTCTAAATTATTAATATCATTATCACCCCCTTTTTCTGAAAAAGCTATTTTTCATTATTTTTTTGTGTTGTCATACTTTGTCCTAGAAACGTGATGGAAATTTTCAACAAGACTGTTATGGAAATTGTTAGTTTTACACTTCCTACTGTGCTTCAGTTTACGACCTCCTAATGTCTTTAGGTAGTTCATTGTTTACATACGGTCTGGCAGGGCAGATAGTTTGGAGATGACCATGGAAAGGCAGACTACAGACCTATGTCACTGGCGGTGACCATCAAGATAGCATAGAATGGTCTGACAGGGAGTAGAGTTGATGAATAGACATGCAACTGTTTGTTTTTTGTTCATTTGATTGTGAACCCTCTCATGAGAGCATTGCTGTATAACCCAGTCGCTGTTACGTCTTTTTGCTTACTTACTTACTTACTTATAATCCTTTATAATAAACCTCCTAAAAGACCACCTTGACAGAACCTCTTTATTTCACAACAAAGACTAGACACTTTCACCTTTGTAAAACAGTATGTTTATATCTAGTGTAGTTTTTGAGTTACTATAATTTAAGTTAAAGCTATGAAAATCTTCACATTTTACTTGTTTCTAGGGAAATTTTTCTGGCCTCACAGCGTGTGACGTCACGTCCGCTGTAAAGTCTAGAAGAGATTTTCCTTTGCCATTTTTCCTTTTCTCCTTTAGTCAATTTTCATCTTTCATTAACAAATTATACCTAAAACAGGAGGAAAATGTGTCCTGTGTTGACACATATGCTTCTTGTAGCGATAGGACGTACGGTTTTGGAGCACTGAGTCCAAACGCAGAGCGAAGTACATTTTCTCCTTCATTGACTGCGATGTTAATTTATCTCTGTGAGCCCAGCTTAAGATGAGAGATGAGCAGTTAGAAAAATCGCCTCTAGGAGCTAATTTCTTGGACTTTTGACACCAGAAGTTATGAGATCGTTTGTTAGAAGCATGTGGGTACTCTGGTGCAGCTAACTTTCCAAAATGACCAACGCTCGTTCTGTTATTGGGGCTTTTTGTGGACCGAAATCTTTGCATTTCGGCTGAACTTTGCGTGCGTGTACACATGTTTTTGCTTTGTATGTGTGCCTGTGTAATGGCCACTCACCTTTACCTTTAGGTGACGGGGCCACGATGCACTCGGGCTAAGTAATGTGCGCACCTTAAGTCACACATGCATGAGAAAATCCAATGTCCAGTCATTTGAGTCTTTGTTCATACCATTTATTGCTCACGAATCCAAAGTAATCCAAAACAGCCATTAATCCAAACAATGTCTCAATCATTAATCAAACAAACAAATCCAAACGTTTCCTCTTGTCCTTCTCTCATAGCGTGTAAGTGTGGCAAGTGTGAGTGTGTGGCAAAAAACCGTCAGCTCGCCCAGGTGCATGCCGGTCCTAAGCTGGCCTGTCTACTTATAAGCACCTGTGCGGCTACGGCGGGGCTGGGGCACGCCCACCAGCTGTCATAATTAGTACGTAAATTAAACCAAATCAAAGCAATAAAAAACATATGCAAACTTTAACTGAAATGGCTCCTACAGCCTGCATGCACGTCTCAACACGGACATGCAAAACAGAGCAGCTAGTAGCAGGCTTAGCCATATGAACACCTTCTGAAGAGGCTGTGAGCAACGAGCTGCTTCAGTTCAGGGTGAACAGGACGACCGCTGTGCAAATGGACTAACAATTTCTAAACTATTGTTTTTGGAATATGGGTTTATTTGCAATCTAATAGACACTTCTTCGTAGCAATGACAACTTTATATCTGTGTTACACATATGTTGTGTTTATTATAAAACACTGACATTAGTGGACAATTTGCATTAAAAACCGATTGTTCAACTACAATTTTTATAGAATATATTTGAAAACTACCAGAAGTAGTTTGTGTGTTCTGATGTTAACTTTATATTACTGTGATTTAGCTTCGAATTGCATTGTGAATCCAGAATTAGTGTATTAAATAGCTGTAATTATATTTATGTGGACACACATTTATTGAATAAACCACATATTTGATGAACAAATAAACAAATAGAAGCATATACAGGACTATATAGAAAACCCAACTGTCACAATAGAAAAAAATCAAAGTTTAGTGTCTCAAACATACTACAACACTACAGTAAAACATTTCAACAAGTGAGTGCAGCCTCTTAGTCAAAGGTCAGGGATCAGAGTTACAGCATTCAAATAAACTCAACAACAAATCAAACATGCAGCAAACTGCTTCTGTTACAAATACAACAGAAAGAAAATACAAAATCTGTTTCCCAGAGTCCAACATGTCAACATCAGACGTTGGTTGTTGGAAGAAGAAAATCTAAACTTCATCATTTATACTGAAAGTAACATAACAACAACTAAATATTGAACCCTTTAAACTTTTTAAAAGTTCTGCTGGTGTTTTGTTCGTGGAAACAGAAAATATTTCACATCTACCAGCTGATACAGATGTAGAACCTCAAATCATCAGTCTGTGTCACATTTATTGACCCTTTTTACTGCTGCTGCCCTTTATTTGTTCTTCGTCTGTTAATGTGCACTAATAACAGCTAAAACTATGTTATAGACTAAACTACAATATTTAACCAACTGTGAACTGGGATGATTACTGTGGATGACTTTGGTCTTAGATGGTCTTGATTGAAGAACATTTTTCCACACTGCTCACACCAGTAAGGTTACTCTCCTGTGTAAATACACTGGTGTGTCTTTAGACTGTCTTGTGCAGTAAACATTTTTCAACACACATCACATCGGTAGGGTTTCTCTCCAGTGTGAATACGTTGGTGCTTCTTTAGATTGCCTTGTTTGGTGAATGATTATCCACACTCATCACATGAGCAGAGTCTCTCTCCAGTGTGAATACGTTGGTGCTTTTTCAGACTGTTTTGTGCAGTGAATGTTTTTCCACATCGGTCACACCAGTAGGGTTTCTCTCCTGTGTGAACACGCTGGTGAATCTTTAGATGGTCAAGTTGAGAAAATGTTTTTCCACACTGACCACACATGTAGGGTTTCTCTCCTGTGTGAATACGCTGGTGCCTCTTTAGACTGCCTTGTTCAGTGAAGCCTATTCCACACTGATCACACCGGTAGGGCTTTTCTCCAGTGTGAACACGCTGATGGTTTTTTAGACTGCCTTGTAGGCTAAATGATTTTCCACACTCATCACATGAGTAGGGTTTCTCTCCTGTGTGAACACGCTGGTGATTCTTTAGTCTGCCTTTTTTGTTAAATGTTTTTCCACATTGGCCACAACAGTAGGATGTCTCTCCTGTGTGAATACGCTGGTGCCTCTTTAGATGGCCTTGATGATTGAACCTTTTTCCACACTCATCACATCCGTAGGGTTTCTCTCCAGTGTGACTACATCGGTGCTTCTTTAGATTGTCTTCTAATGTGAATGTTTTTCCACATTGGTAGCACAAGTAGGGTTTACTTCCCATGTGAACACGCTGGTGGACTTTTAGTTGGCCTTGTTGACGAAATGATTTTCCACACTCAATACATGAGTAGGGTTTCTCTCCTGTGTGAATACGCTGGTGAGTTATTAGATGGCCTTGACGATTGAACCTTTTTCCACACTCATCACATCGGTAGGGTTTCTCGCCAGTGTGAATATGTTGGTGCTTCTTTAGATTGCCTTGTATTGTGAATGTTTTTCCACATTGGTCACAACAGTAGGGTTTCTCTCCTGTGTGAACACGCTGGTGACTCATTAGATTGCTATGTTGAGAAAATGATTTTCCACACTGATCACAACAGTAGGATTTTTTTTGTGTGTGAACACGCTGGTGGATTTTTAGATGGCCTTGTTTGGTGAATGACTTTCCACACTCATCACATGAGTAGAGTCTCTCTCCAGTGTGAATACGTTGGTGCTTTTTCAGACTGTTTTGTGCAGTGAATGTTTTTCCACATTGGTCACACCAGTAGGGTTTCTCTCCTGTGTGAACACGCTGGTGAATCTTTAGATGGTCAAGTTGAGAAAATGTTTTTCCACACTGACCACACATGTAGGGTTTCTCTCCTGTGTGAATACGCTGGTGCCTCTTTAGACTGCCTTGTTCAGTGAAGCCTATTCCACACTGATCACACCGGTAGGGCTTTTCTCCAGTGTGAACACGCTGATGGTTTTTTAGACTGCCTTGTAGGCTAAATGATTTTCCACACTCATCACATGAGTATGGTTTCTCTCCTGTGTGAACACGCTGGTGATTCTTAAGATGGTAAAGTTGAGAAAATGCTTTTCCACATTGATCACAACAGTAGGGTTTCTCTCCTGTGTAAATACACTGGTGGATTTTTAGATGGCCTCTTTGAGTGAATGATTTTCCACACTCATCACATGGGTAGGGTTTCTCTATAGTGTGAATATGTTGGTGCTTTGCTAGACTGCTTTGTACCAGGAATGTTTTCCCCAGTGGTTTCTCCCCAGAATGAATTCTCTCATGAATCTTTAGTGCTGATGGTTTTTTGAAGATTTGGCCGCATTGCTGACAGCTGTGATGTTTGGAATTCTTTGTTCCACCTTTTTTCTAAAGAGACAGAAATATACAGTGAGATAATGGAGCTATGTAAAACCATAAATATAACACGTTAATCTTAGGACAATCCACGAAGTAATCATCTGTTTTTTAAACTGGTCCTTTAATATAGTGTGATAATATCACACTTGTTATCCAAAACCTCACCCACATAAGTCAACATAACAAATTAGTCAGATCACACATAAGCCTGTGTTATTGTAGAACTGCAAATGCCTGAAATGTAACTGTGTAGACAGGAAGTTAACAATACACTGTGTTGATGTGTAATTTGCTCATTTATCTACACTCTTAATAAGATTTCAGTCTCTGCCTTTCCTACAGTTCAGGTAGTGGTCCACGTGGTCACATGCACAAGCAGGTGAATCTTTGAAATGTGTCCATAAATGTTCTCCACTGTGACTATGTTCTTTGTAAGATGATGAGAACAGCAACAAAAATAAAAAGTAATTGTGAGTGGCCTGAAACAACTGATCAGTTATCCCTAGCTGCCCTTTAACTGAACTATTTGTTTAAAATCAAGTATTAATTATTAATAATTATTATACCTCTGGTAACAACTTTAGTTTGTTAGCATAATTTGCTCCAGGTCGTAGCTTTTAAAACCAAAAAAATCTTTAGTTCCTTCTGTGTTGTGTTCAACTTTATTGGCTGCTGCTTCTGTTAATTTTCACCGATCAGTATCTCCACTAAGTAGGTGCTTTGTTATGTAAGTGTTTAGTGGTGTAGCCGAAATTATGGTTTACCCCTAAACAGTTTCCCATTGCTCTCTGAAAATTCTTTATACTATGTGTAATTTAGAGACTATAAGTGTGGTGGAAACCTTGATGTTCTGTGAAGAATATTGTATTTCTCAATAGCTACGTTTGTAGCTATATGCTTTGTCCTTTTCTATGTTCATCCTGATCCATGTACTTGTATCGTCTTGCTAGTCTGCAATGTCAAAAATAGTAAATTCCATGTAGATAGATTCCAGTGGAGCCCAGACTGACTGTCTCTCTGTACCTGCACTGTTTCAGGGTCACGTCCTTCCACTTGTATGCAGGACTATAAGTGTTTTTTTTCACCATATCTACAGTATGTCTGTTTAAAAGACAGATCGGATGATGAGTTTTCTTTAAGCTCTCACCCTAGTAAACTATGTTTAACTTCTTCCATAACAGCCATTACTTCATTTAATTCATTATTAACTCATTACGGTATAAAAAAATACATATAATAGTTAGAAAAATGTAGAAACTTTATGTTTACCATTTTATACTGTTGATCTATATTACCTTACAGTCATGTATTAACAATTTACCATACACTGATGAATCTTTTCTTCTTGTTGTTTCTAAAGCAACAAAATTATTCATGGAAGTCTCTAGGGTTCAAAGGGTTAACAATAACAAAAAGTCGTACTGTAGAACTGTGTAAAATTATAACTTCTAAAAAACAAATGAAGCCCCTGAGCAAAACAATTATTATTTTTATTATTGATACTTAACGAGCAATGACAAAGGCTCATTCATTCTATATTATATGGGAATTAAATGTGTTTTTTCCCCGTTATTTTATTCACTGCCCAATAGCTAAATGTGAGAAGTGACAGTAAGAACAAGTGATCTAAACTGCTCTTCCATGTAGTGCTGCTGCTATTCATTATTTTAGTCATCAATTTTTTACTCAGTTATAACATGAATAATATCTTCAAGTTGTGCAATTTTCCTTTTACAGTTACAGGTTTCAGCCCTACTACTACAGACATAATATAAACCTTGACTATCTTTATTTCTTGGAGGAAACGTTTGGAAGAAGAGCAAAGAGTCAACACAGACCAGAGTCCTGCATGGGTAGGTTAGTTTGGCCTTACAGTAAATGCTCTGGGTGTGATGGAAATTTATTATTTACAGACTATAAGTATAGTTCTCACCCTAGTCAATTCTGTTTATTTTTTTCCACAACAGGGGTCATTTTCAAGCCCAAACATAAGAGCTAAACCTGTATAAAATGTAATATGACAATCATCAGGTTTAAATAATTATGGTATTGTTAAAATATTTTTAAAAAGTAATCAGTGGTTAACTATATTATTATTATGATTTTCAACCATTAAGATGCAGGTCACACTAACATATGTCTGTATCAGCTGGAAATTAAACCATCTGAATCGCTTTCCCTTTAAGAACTAAGCTGTCAGCTACAGAAAACTAATCTTCTGCTTCTTTGGGCCGCTCCCCTTTGCTCACTCTGTCCCTACATCCTGCTCCGTTACACCACCTGTCTGCATGTCCTCCTTCACTATATTCACGAACATCCTCTGAGATCTTCCTCTGTCTATAATATTCACCGTCCCCCCTCTGTACATGTCCAAACCATCTCAACCATGTCTCTCTAACAATTTATTAAGTCAATGAGTAATATAAAGAGAAAGTGTGGAGGGAGTGTGAGTCCAGGTTTCTATTGATGTAAATACTTGTGGAGTCTGCAGCATCACAAACAGTTAAGCACATAGTTCAGTAAGGAGGGAGAGCAGGTCTGTGGTCTGTGCTTCTGAAGGTTGGAGGAGAATGACTGCAACCACAGCATAGTAATGCTGGTTTGAGAGGAGTTAAGGATCCATTTACATGAAAAAGGAACGACCATCTCTGAACTGATGAGGAGGCCTAAGGGTTAATCTTTCACCATCTTACAGTGCTGTGATTGCAGCCGTTCACTAACTCTCTGAAAGGTACACGTCCATTAATCAGAGGACAATCAGCACATCACTGATCACACATTGTTAGTCAATGGTGCCAGTTTCTGTGATTATGTAAATGTTCTGTTTCTAAGGTTTGGGGAAACCTGCAGATCACGAGGACAGTAGGACAGAGAGCGTCAAGTCCTGGTAAACAGCTTTGTTCAGTAACTGAAACCTTTCATCAGACTGCTGGGATTTTCTTAAACCTCTGTGAGATATTAAATGTGTGAGCAATAATTATATGTGTTACATGTTGACCGAATAACAACCATGCAGGACTTAGGGATGTACGTGCAGAAGAGGGACTACAGCCAAGTCTAACAGATAACTGTCTTTGCATTAGTCACATTCCGTAGGCATTGAAAGAGGATGTGAGACTGTATTGCATTGTGCAGAGTTTCCGTTCATATGCCCTGCAGCACAAGACTGCAACCGAGAACTTCCTGCACAGAGGAGATGAGGCACAAGAGAGGGGAACTATTCAACGAAAAGCACAACAAACTCTAGGAAGCAGCAGCTGAGGATCAATCCAACCT
>JAUMTR010272297.1:0-15047 GCA_032270685.1 Microctenopoma stevenorrisi | reverse complement strand
ACACACTCACACACACACACACACACATGCACAGACACACACACACAGACACACACACACACAGAGAGACACACACAGAGACACACACTCACACACACACACACACACATGCACAGACACACACACACAGACACACACACACACAGAGAGACACACACAGAGACACACACTCACACACACACACACACACATGCACAGACACACACACACAGACACACACACACACAGAGAGACACACACACACACGCACAGACACACACACTCACACACACACACAGAGACACACACACATACAGAGACACACAGAGACACACACACACACACACTCACACACACACACAGTGACGTGTGTTTCCCTCCATTGTTCGCTGGGTTTTCGTCGCTGTAGCTTCGTGTAAGAAGCAGCAGGAACCAAACAACAAACCTTAAAACTGGATTCGTTTTCATTGTCCAACCCGTCAGCACAGTGTGACCTTTGACCTTTACCCAGGTTACTTCAATGGTTTCCACCAGGTGACACGGTCACGGGTTCACACCGAGGAAAGGTGTGTGTTTTTGTGTTTGTTTTTGAATTTGGACAAGTGGCAGCAGCTTCTAATTAACAATTAACAAGTGAAACTTAAAACCAGGACCCCCCCCCCCCCCCCACAGAAACCTGTGTTTGTTTGGATCAGCTGCTCCGGTCGCTTGGAAACAAGGGAACAGCTGATTCACAGAGTTTACAGTGAAAAGAGAAGCAGCAACACACGTTCAGGTTTATTTATGAAAAAATATATTTCTTTATTCAGCAACGTAAACATATAAACAATTCTCTGTCATAAATACACAGTTAAATAGAGTCGGATCTTCTGCGCACGTTGTTTCATAAATTAACACGGGAACAACACAGATTTTTGGTTTCAAATGGAAACGTGGAAGTAAAAAACTCTTTGGAGGGAAATACAAACAGCTGATTGTCGTCTCCTGAGACGCCGCCGGGTTTAAAGCCTCAGCGCGAACATGTGGAGCTGCAGCGTTCAGCGGAGGCACGGTCTGGGCAGTGATTGTGCTTCAGGCCACGGCGTGAAGGGAAAGTTCTGATTGTGTGACCCGCAGGCTCGCGGGGCGACAGCGTGATTAGGGAGCTTAGCTACGGCTCGTTGGACATTCAGATAACAGACAGTAAAATTATATTAAGATTTAAAGTATAAAAAAGATAAATAGTGCAAATGATGCCGGACATTCAGTCTCTGCTCCACCTTTACTCCACCCCCCGACTCATCATCCGAACATTATCAGCAGCGGGAAGAATGAAAACGAGTCTTTTCTCTGTCAGCAGCATAATAAATAATAAATAAAATCCTGTGTGTGAACAGAAGCTTCATCTATCGATCCGCCAACCGGAGGTTATACCTGACGGAGACAGAGACACGGCGTCAGTCAGCACCATGTCAATCTTTAAATGTATGTACACACACACGAAGACACACACACAGACACACACACTCACACACGAAGACACACACACACACACACACACACACACACACAGAGAGACACACACACAGACACACACACACACACACACACAGAGACACACACACACAGACACACACACACACACACACACACACAGAGACACACACACACACACAGAGACACACACACACACACACACACACACACACAGAGAGACACACACACAGACACACACACACACACACACAGAGACACACACACACAGACACACACACACACACACACACACACACACACACACACAGAGACACACACACACACATACATGACCAGTTCTCACCTCCGTAGCAAACACACACTGCTCCACCTGCTCTGGCATTATGAACGCGGGGTGGAACAGACCGTCCTTAGTAAAGGTCAGAGGAGGGACGATGATGGACGAGTCACATCTCTTTCTGTTAGAGAGAGAGAGAGTTGGTACGGCAGGTCAACAACAGAAAAACTCGCCGACTCGTCAGAAACCAGTAAAAAACCAGAACGAGCTCCTTACACATCAAACTTGTTCTTGGTCAGACGCTGCTCCTCTCTCACCAGGTTGCAGTCGGCCATGTTGTTTTTGAACATGGCCACGCTGTCGCTGCCTTTCTCCACCAGGGCTGCATCCTTGTTGGACACTTTAATCTGTCCTCCGGGGACGAGGAAGGCCTCCTTCTCTCTCAGGCTGCCCAGCGCCGCTCCTGGTAGGCTCCCTTTGTTGGCCGCACCCCCACTGATCCCTGCGTTGCGGTTGTTGAACGTGTCCAGGTCGTTCTTCACCAGCGTTGACAGGGCGTTCAGCTCCCGGCCACGGCGCAGCTGGCGCAGGATGTGGACGGCGGCACACAGCAGCAGGCTCAAAGTCACCAGGCCGAGCACCACGGCGGCAATCAGTGCGGCGGGGGAACCGTTGCCAGGCGGACCTGTGGTCACCGCTGTGGTGGTTGTGGTCTTCACGGGGTACTCGCAGCGTGCACCCATGAACCCCGGGGGACACTGGCACACGGGGCCGGTGAAGTGGGTGTAACACGTGCCGCCGTTGTTGCAGGGAAAATGGTCGCAGGGGCTCACACGCAGCGAGCAGTCTTTGCCGCCGAAGCCGAGTGTGCACGTGCAGACGAAGTCGCTGATGCGGTCGGTGCAGGTGCCGGCATTGCGGCAGGGGTTGCTGGCGCAGTTGTCCACTCCGGTCTCGCAGCGAGGTCCAGTGAAGCCGGGCCGGCAGCGACACACCACGCGGCTGCCGACGTCTAGACACTGAGCGCCTGCAGGGACACAGAGACAGAAAGGTTTGAGAGGACGATGAGCACAGAAGAGGACAAAAATGAGCCACATGTCAGCTGCTGCTGGACGTCAGGAGGAAGCTGTGTGACCAATGACGAGTCGAGTCAGAACCTGACTGGACTCTAATGGTTGTTTAGGAGTCATGACCTGCTGTGTTGGGACAGGAAAGGACACCACACATGTGAGACACTGTGAGAACAAGTCGGGTCCCGCTCCATGTTTGGTTGTTCTGTGCTGCAAACAGAGCGCAGCTACAAGCAGCCGAGCTGCCAGATTCTTTTTTCCCCGTCTCAGGCTCACTTAGAGGCAGGAATGACTGTAGATTCCAGATAAGCAGGCGGCAGTCTGGACGGGATAATAAGGAGCCGAGGGAGCGGGGAGCTGAGCATGTTCACTGACATCTGCCAGCGGAGCCTCGCAGTCTGTCTGTAACATGACCGGACCAGAAGTTTCTGCATTTTTACAACCATTCGTTTTTACCGTTGTCTCTTGTTTGTCTGACTGATGACGGCTCGTGTCTCCACATGAGGGCAAAACATTTGAAAGGCTGGAGGTAACTCACACGGGCTGTGTGCCGTGGTCAGATGCAGCCGGCTAAAACAACCAGCTCTGAGTTCTGCCGGCTGCTGCAGAGCTGGGTTCCTGCCCGAGTGCATCCAAGCAGAGGAAGAGAGACTAGGGGCTCGGGGCGTCTCCATGGCTACAGGTAAATCAGGTTTGTTTTCATTTCAGAGATGAGGAGGTGTGACGCTCACAGGCTCCTACCTGACGATCCACGACTTCATTTGTGACTTCACGGGTCCGAGCGATCAGAGCTAATCACAGTCACGTCTCTGAGTCCCGACAAACTAACGAGTCCCCGCTGTGTTTCCACGTTCTGCTGTGTCACATGTGAAATGTTCAAAGCTCGCTGCTGCACAGCTACAGAGCTGCAGGGCTACAGAGCTGCAGGGCTACAGAGCTGCAGAGCTGTGACTAACAGCTGCTGCACCGAACGAAGTCGAGCACCTGAGAGAAGAAGAAGTAGAACAGGCAGTGCTCATGGTCTTCGGCGCGTTACCATGGATCAGCGCCAACACTTTTCTTGTTATCACTCACGGCCTTTAAACTGAGATAAGAACTTTTCATGGTCACATCATTGGTTGTTTGTTGGTTTCAGAGAGTCTATATGTCAGCGTTTCCATGGTGACATCATGGTGCTTCATAGTTTCACTGCTGTGAGCACATCTCAGGAAATCAGCTTGTGTACCGTTGGGTCCAGTCTGTCGTCACTGTAACGAGCTACGTACCGTTGGCGCAGGGGTTGCTGCTGCAGCGGTCAATCCTCTTTTCACAGTTGGAGCCCGTGTAGCCAGGAGGGCAGCGGCAGCTGTACCCGCCAGCGGCGTTCGCCACGCAGGTTCCTCCGTTAAAACACGGCCCGTCTGCACACGTCATGGCGCTGACCTCACAGTTCTGTCCATAGAAGCCCTGAGGGCAGGTGCACGAGTAGCCGTCCACCAGGTCCTGGAAACAGACAGGAGGAGAAAACTGTGTTTGTAGATTCACCACAGTCCGTTGGTCGTCGCGACGACGAGGACATGCTCCACTGACTTACTTTGCAGCTGCCGCCGTTCTTGCAGGGGTTGCTGTCGCACTCGTTGGTCTCGATCTCACAGTTAATGCCGGTGAAGCCGGGGCGGCAGGTGCAGGTGTAGCTGCCCTGGCCGGTGTTGGTGCACGAGGCGTCGTTCCTGCACGGCTTGTGGTTGGTGCAGTAGTTCAGGTCTGCAGGAAAGAAAGTGATGAGGGGTCAATGAACCTCGTCAAAGCAAAGTCAGCCGTACAAAAAGAGTTTGATCTGTTTCCATGGAGATTTTAATTCTGATCCTGGGAAATAAGCTGATTATATTAGATAAAAAGGAAGTTTGATTTATTCTGGGTGAACCCCCCCCCATCAGTCATCACCATCTCTAATTAAACGATTAATCATTTACATGAGCAGAAACTCATCAATCACGTGTGACAACAAGTACGGAGCCGAGATAAACACACAAGCTGCTTTAGAAACCACTCCGCTGTTCGCGGATCTCATTGGTCGACCTGCTCTCGACGTTGAACCCACCTTGGTCGCAGTACAGGCCCCCCCACCCCTCCTTGCAGTTGCACTGCCAGGGCTGCTGGCAGGTACCGTGGAGGCAGCCGGGGTGTCGGGCGCACTCGTCGCAGCGTTCGCCCTGCCAGCCCTGCCGGCACACACACTCCCCAGGAGAGTCACATAAGCCGTGCTCCATACTGCACCCCGCTGCACAGATGGCTGATGGGAGGGACGTCCAAGGTAAGAGAGGGAAGGGGAGAAATGGGGGGGGGAGAAGGAGAGAACATTACTACAAATACGCGCGTGTGTGTCTCAGGTTCTTCACTCGAATCACAAAATAACTCCTCTCTCCTCACAGGGCCTCACTCTCACACACACGCGCACACACCCACACACACCCACGCACACACACACGCACAGAGACACACACACACACACGCACAGAGACACACACACACGCACACGCACAGAGACACACACACACACACACACACGCACAGAGACACACACACACACGCACAGAGACACACACACGCACACACACACACACGCACAGAGACACACACACACAGAGACACACACACACACACACACACACACACAGACACACACACACACACGCACACGCACAGAGACACACACACACACACGCACGCACACACACGCACGCACACACACACACACACACGCACAGAGACACACACACGCACGCACACACACGCACAGAGACACACACGCACAGAGACACACACAGACACACACACACAGAGACACACACACAGAGACACACACACGCACAGAGACACACACAGACACACACGCACACACACACACACACACGCACGCACAGAGACACACAGAGACACACACACACGCACAGAGACACACACACGCACAGAGACACACACACGCACAGAGACACACACACGCACAGAGATACACACACACACACACACAGAGACACACACACACAGAGACACACACACACACAGAGACACACACAGAGACACACACACACGCACACACACACGCACAGAGACACACACAGCCTACAAGTGCTTGTTAAGTACTCAACAAAGCAGCTGGCCCACATAACAAAAGCAACACATGCCGTCTCCTTTCACGCACGGCAGCGCACATTAAGCTCCAGCGCGTGTCCCTGTTAAAGCGGGCGGGCTGAGGGCCTGCGGGGGGGGGGCTGCAGGGGCCCATTGTTGAGCTCAAAACAAAAGGAGCAGACCTCAGAGCCAACACACACTCCACAGACCCAGAGCTGGAGACGCGTTGACAACTGCTTCACTTAACAATTTCAAGGGCACCGGACAAAAAAAAGTTAAGCGCCAAAAGTCCTGGTGTCTGCTGTGCCGGGGGGGGGGGGGCAGTAAAGCAGAGTTAACTCCTGCTCCGCTGTTTCACTAAAGCAGCGCTGGACACACACAGAACACCAGAAATGTGAAGGTGGTTTGGCTTCAGGAGCAGGTCACTCACGGTCAGAGCAGTACTCGCCGCTCCAGCCCTCCAGGCACAGGCGGTTCCCCTCCGCGTCGCAGGTGGAGTGTCCAAAGGTGTCGTTCCGGGGCCGGCAGTAGGAGGAGCAGGCCTCGCCGTGGTAGTACTCCTCACAAACCACACGGTAGGAGTAACGCAGCTCGCTCTGGTCCCCAAAGTGCGCGTCCACGGACCACCTCTCCCCCACTGTCAGCCTGCGCTGCGTCGCCACTCGGCTGACGAGGTTGTTCTGGTTCTCTGGGTGAACGAGGGGGGGGGGGTTAGAATCTGACCATGTTAACTACACTTCTCTATAATCTACAGAAATATTAACCCGGGGATAAAGCTGCTTTTCACATCTGGACTTCAACTTCAATTAAACACGTGCTCCTGTGTTCATTGGCCGCCGCCTGGCGGTGACACCGCGACACTGCAGCAGTTTACCTGTAGAGTCGTGTCCAGAAGAATCCGCGTTCCACGCTTCGATGATCAGAGAGAAAGTCCCCTGAAATTATTTAAAGATAATTATCGATGAGACTCACGCATGCGCATTCTCTACGTGAGTTGGTGACGTGGTAATAACGCAGTATCTGTCATTTCTACAAAGGTCAATCCGACTGATACGCAGGAGAAAACTGTCAGAATAACGTGCAACAGACAAAGTGGAGGAAAAGTCCAAAGGAAAAGTCCCAGCACTGTTCTCACTTACCGGCCACTTGAAGTGAAAGGGAACCCTGATGGGCTCGCTCTGGGACACGGAGATAGAGTCGGCAGCGAATATGTTGGTGAGCTCGGAGCCGTAGGTGCACGGGGGCTCCGGGTTGATCACGTCCTGCGCGTGCTTCAGACACACGCGGAAAAATATCCGACAGTCCCGGGGCAGCTCGCTGCAGAGGCCGCGGGTGGTGGTTAAGGAGTCGATCTTCAACTCGAAGACCCCGGAGGAGAGAGCCTGTGCGGAGGGGGGGGCAACAGTGTTCAAATGTTAGATGAGTGTGAAACTGAATAAAATCTCATAGAGTCATAGTTTACACATACACACACACACACACAGTCCGCTCACTGCTGCAGAGCGCACAAAGCTGCATCCATCCTGTACACATCGATGATGTGTGTGTGTGTGTGTGTGCGTGTGTGTGAATTAAAATGTAGTTCGGGTTTCGCACACATGAAGTAAACCCATAAAAAGTTTCTTACGCACGCTGTGCGTAAAAGCGCCCGGTGGCTGCGCTCGGTTCGGTTCGCCGCGGTGCTACTCACAGTGTGCGCTGATGCAAACAGCAGGAGACACGACGATAACAAACGCGCCATGGCGTGTCGGCACGGGGCGTCCAGGGCACAGAGCACCAGAGGTCCGGTGCAGGTTAAGGTGGGAGTAGAATCCAAACGTTTCCAAAAGAGGACGGGAGCCTCAGGTGAGGAAATCAAACGTAGCAGGGCTCCAGGAAGAAATGAAAAACGTGGATAAAACGTTACGAGCTGGAAGCAGGAAAAGAAAAACACGTGAAAAGGTTCTGCTCGGCTGCTGCACTCTGGACTGTGGCAGCTGCGGTCACACGCGCCCTTATATACAGGAGGAACAGGAGGGAGGGGGAGGAGTGTCAGGGGGAGGGGGCGCTAGAAAAAAAACCACCTGAAGAACAAGTCGAGTGACACGAGCTCGCGGGCAGAGAATCAAAGCACCGAGGCGCAGCACGGTTCCCATCACAGGTTCCACTCCTGTTTGCTTTTCACTTTCCGGACACGAGCGACGTGCACAGACAAGAACCGTGGAGACGGAAATGTGTGTAAACGCATGAACGTGGGACATTTCCTGCAGCGTAATGTCCTTGGACCCGTGCACGGAAGAGGGGGGGGTATATGGGCCCTGGCTTTGATTCCCTTTCACCGCTGGGGACAATTACAGCGGGGCAATAGAACAAACTGTCAGGCGACAGCAGCCAAACGCTCATTTTACCGCCTCGTGCCTGCATTCACGCACACGCGCGCCTCCAGAAACATCTGGGCACCAGACACAACGTGACGTCATCATCACAGCAACACAACCGACAGACACTTAGTGAACAACACCGAAACACGCAGGAGCATTACAGCTGCACGTGAAACAATCCACAAACACTAAAACACACGCGCCTGTAAAGTACTTCTTATCGTGCTTGTACTGAAGTACTTCTACACAGTCTTAGTATTAAAGGATAAGGTATGTGCTGCACAGAAATCCACCTGCCCCACGCTGGAGTCGTGGTGTTTGTCTCGGCCACACTGAGCTGTGTACGTGTGAGCGCCCTCTGCCGGACACATGGAGTCAGTCCATGATCCGCCCTGACCAATCACAGCCCGGAGTCAGGAGCCGTTTAAACCTGCTGCGCTGCTGCAGCAGAGATGGGGGGGGGTCTGTTTGTCGGCAACTCTGACAACATCTCACTGAGTTTAATCAGTATCGGTGTGATCAGGTGAGTCAGGGGTGTGTGCGTGTGTGTGTGTGTGTGTGTCGGGCGGTGCGGGGGGGCTGTTTGGGGCTCGCGACCCACCTCGCCCTCTATTGTCATTGAAATAAGAGCAGCGCGTGCCTTCGCGGTCCTGACTAACCACACCCACGGCACGCTTCATCTGACACACACACACAACAAGCCTCCTTTTGTTGCCGTGTTTGTATCCAGACGTGTGTGTGTGCGTCTCCTCAGCGTCATAGAACATGATATAAGCTGCACGCGGACTGTAAACAATGGAAGTTGAGCAGCAGGCGCCGAGTCTGCGCAGTGTTTCACACCTTTTCATCTCGTTACGAACAGTTCTGTTCCGACCCACTGCACCTCTGGACTTATCTGCTTTGATCCTTCAAACTAATCTCTGATTTATTAGAAAGACGCGGGACGCGACGCACGCGCCCGTCCATCACAGAATAATACCTGCTCTGCACGTGCAGCGTTCGCTCCCTGGAGAGCGCAGGAGGACGCGTGCGCACAGCGCCGTCACACAATATGCACATATTCGATCGGCGCCATCTGCTTATCGAGCCACCACCACCACTTCCACCCCCCGCCCAGGTCGTCAGATTCCACAATAGACAGGCACGCCACGCGCCCCCTCTGAATGGGCAGGTTCGCGTGCCCCCATACGGAGATTATTATCTCCACAAAGGCCGCTGTCACATCTGCACCGTCACGCGCACGTCGTGCACGCAGCCGCAGTGTGTGCAGCTCCACGCAGGCCCCGCACACTCACCTGTTGGTCTGTGTCACGGGGCAGCAGATGTAGCAGCAGCATTACTCTGCGCACTGCTCCTTTAGTTTTACTCCACGCTCTACTTGGCACCTTTTGTCCAACACGCGCCCAAATGGCCCCAAAACACGCGGCACGAGCTTTTGTTAAAGTGAGAGAATGAAGTGTCGCGTGGCCCCGCGGGGAGCTCGTGGGAAAGTCTGCGGAGGTGTGAGCTCCACAAGGTGTGAACGCCGACACCTGCCCAGGCATGCGCACAACGCCGCCGGAACATGGAATACAATGTGCCGTGGCTTGTCTTAGCCCCGCCCCCTCCTACCTGTAGGAAGGTGATTGTCTGAGCTGAAGAACGTTTGTTATGTTTTCTATTTACTGTAAGCAATCACACGTGCGTAGATAAATACATTTGTGGACACAAGGACAAACATTTAGTGACGTCATATTAAGTGTGTGTGGGGGGTGCATTAGCTGCTGGAGGTGCCAGTTTTCAGCCCCCGCAGTCTGGTGCTGAGTCATTAAGTGCTGCAGCCCCCACCCCCCCACCCGCATGAAGAAGCACCTCCAGCATTTCCTTCACTTCACTGGGTGAATGACCAGAGTTCTTGTTCCGGATCAGGACCAGAGCAGCAGCTTCCTGTAGAATAGGCGCCTGGTAGCAGAGGGCTGGAAAGCAGGAGCCCCGGGTTCGATTCCCATCCCCCATACCAGGTGTGTCCCTGAGCGACACACTCCCCGAGCTGCTCACTGCCCCCCCCCATGGACTCTTCTTCTTCTTCTAGAATCAGCTCAGTAACAAAGTACAGGTGCAGCATGTGGCACTTGATATTTAGTAATACTGCCTCTTCATTTCTATTAATCTGTGGTACCAGCTTCCGCTGCACCTCTCAGGACTCCACCTGCAGCTCCGTCAGTCCTCCGCCCTGACTGGAGACAAAAAGCTTTTTTACTGGTTCACCTTCTTTTCTGCCTGCTTCCAAAATACATTTAATGAGCTCATAACAACTTTTACCGTCTCTAATTTCTTTTCAATAAAGCCTTTGGCAGAAGCCGTTCTCTCTTCAGATGGAGTCAGGGTGGAGGAGTCAGGGTGGAGGAGGTTTGCAGCGCTTTACTTTAATATCATGACGCGTTTTTCTACATTTACTGTCTTCATTTTCCCCTGATCACTGATTAGTGTGCGTTTGGTTCCAGATCATCCTCAGGTCACGGGGCAACTTGACGAAGGCTCCGCAGCTTCATCTTCTTCATTTTTGCCATCACTCAAACAAATAACGTCTACGTTAACAGCCAATGATTCTGAGCTGGGGAAACCCTGCTGCTGCCGCCGGTGACTCACTGTTTCCCATCATCTTCTCCAGCTGGGTGAAGCGGGCCCGGTGCTTTTCGCAGGTGGTAATTGTTCCGACGCCTTGGTTGGATTTAACGACGGGCGCTGCTGGAGCGGCAGTCTTCAGAGAAAAACACGTTTACAGGTTCATTTCACAGCAGGACGTCTGCTGTAAAGCCACTGATGAAGGATTCCTGAGATCCACTCCGGCTTTAAATCCCCTTAAACATTCACAGAGACTGTTAATAATCCTTTAATATTATTTAATATCTGTGAACAGAACCGGAGGGTGTGACCCAAACACCATTTTTAGATGTGGTGGTTGTTCTTGCTTAAACCTGTGGACATTCACTTTTAACAGGGATCTGCAGAGTCGTAAACATTCAAGGAAAAACTGTGTAAATACATTGTTTAACTGGCAGGACTGGAAATGAAGAGGAAGAACCTCCACAGACGGTACCGCCAGGAACGCTGGCGTCTGCAGAGAGGAGGAAACATGCAGGAAAACGGCAGCAGGCGCGTAAATGACGGCAATCGGGAGGAAACAAGGATCAGAACTTTGCTTTAATCAATGTTTTCCAGCGGCTCTGATGAAAGAATCAACACTACACATGGTTCTGCATTTGAACATCGGGCCGCTCGCCAGCTCAGTCTGAGACACAGAGGTGACGGAACAAGAGAAGGTTCTGGTCTCAGGTCAGACCTGTGAGGGCCGGCTCCTCCACAGCTGGACCAGTCTGTCTTAACCCGACCAGAACCCCAGGCAGCAGCTTAGTAAGCATCAGGTGCAAGATGACCACGGGGGTGGGGGGTGGGGGGTGGGGTTGAGTGTCGGTGATTGGTCCCAGCGCTGCAGACCTGCTCAGTGAGACGGGCTCAGTGTGGTGGCAGAGGGCGCTCAGCTACAGTTTGCAGGTCCCACCCCTCCCCCTCTCTCCTCTGGCCCCCCACCTTGATGCACGGCGGCGAGCCGGGCCGGAGCCGGTGGACATGTTAGAGTGGGCGGGGGGGGCTCACTGCTGTTTGGAGCGCCAGAACCGGGAAGCGATGGAGCCGAGTGAGAGTCCCGGTTTGTTCTGCTGCGAGAGTTCAGCCAGACGCTGCTCCTCCTCCTGCAGGGACAAACCGAAGCAGTCAAACCCAGGGACACACACACACACACACACACACACACACACAGAGGACACACACACACACACACACCTGTGCCAGCTGAGCCTGCCTGCGTTTGAAGGCCTCGATGGGATCGTCCTCCAGAGCGTAATTCTCCAACACGGTACGGACGTCGTCGACCCCGCTCAGAGCGATGGCTGAGACGAGAGAAAGAAACAGCACTTTGATTTTCTCTCTCACACAGCTTTTAAAGCTCAGCTCGGTCCGAGTCAAACAGACTCAGCTTTTATCTCCTGCACACACAGCAAACGTAGGCGACGAGTGACAAGTGTAAAAGCTCAACAAACGTCACTTGAAGAAATGAGAAGCTGGACAGGACTCTTACTCTTGAGGAAGTTGGCGAGGTCATAGAGCGCCCGGTCCTCAGAGTTTCCGTCCCACTTCTTCAGAGCCATGCCGTTAAAGGGCTGCAGGCTGAACGCCTCCCGCTTACAGTCCACCACGATCACTTTGCTCGTGTCCCGGTTCAGACACGACACATCCTGGAAAACAGCGGAGATGAACAAGCAGGTCCAGAAACCTCAACCAGTGCAACATGGAAACGATTCGAAGAGCCGAGACTCGGGGGGGCAGCTGGTTCCTCTGCTGCAAGTTTGACACACACACACACACACACACACACACACACACACACACACACACACACACACACACACACACACACACACACACACTTTCTTTGGCGACCAAGTGTGTGAGAGACAGATGGAGAGGGACGCTGTTTGTCACCATCACTAGACTCATCTGCTGCCCCCCTCCCCCTCAATCCATAAAGCCCCCCCCCCACACACACACACTGAGCTCGGTGTGTGTGTAGGACTAAAATAGAACCTTAAATCCAACTTGAGCTGTAGTAAAATAAAAGTTGTGTACATGAGAACCAGCTGCCGCCCCGAGTCTTACGGCCTCTAATCGGACGGGAACAACTGGACCAGAACCTCAAACTGCAGGTTTCTGGTTTTATTCTACGGCAGTGAGCTTGTTGATCATTAATATTTTCAGGAGCTCAGCAAACAGAACAGAACCAACCACAGACAGCAGTGGTCCACACACACACACTATTCTCCTCCCGTGTCTTTGCATGAAATCCGCTGTGTGACGCTTCTATCAGGAGCATTTCTGTCAGCGGAACCAGAAATGACATGTCCTGCTGTGAACGTGCAGCGGTGAGAGAGTCTGACTCCTGTGAACTGCTTCACCGTCACTGTGCAGATCAGTTCTTCAGCTATGAACAGGAACCACATCTATCTTCCTACACACACCACAGTAACGCCGAGTGTGGAGGGTAAAAGCTCTGTGGCGCTCGCGCGTAGCTGCTGGTGGCGACTCGCAGAGCGCCGACCCTCTGCCCTGACGCCACCGTGAACCCTGCGTTGAACACTGTGTGAGGACGAGCAGCAGGCTGCAACGAAAACAACCACGTTTGAAGGACAGTTAAATCAACTGTTGTGTTTCTCGCCCCAGCAGCAGCCAACAAACAATAAGACGTCTGATCCATTTCAGGCCTGCAGCCGACACCGAGATGCAGGGCAGCGAACAATGGGTCAGGGTTTAACGGAGGCTGGAGACGGTGCAGCGCCGAGATCAACCTCATCACTCCTGAAACAGGGTTTGTGTGTCTGCTCAGACGGCGCAGCGCTGCCAGAGAGGAGCTTCTCCAACTTCAGTTAGTAAAACAAGCTTCTTCAGACATTTCTCGGGGGGGGGGGATTATAACCACAGATGGCAGGAAAAGCGCATCCACAGACAACAACACTTAATTTGGAGGGACATGGAAGAACTTTCTCTCTCTGTCTTGGCGTCATGGAGATGAGCTGATGTATCTGGAAGTAGGTTAAACAGCTCCTCACAACCTGCTGCTGACGGCAGTTGGTGGGAGACAGAAGAAAAAGAGGGAGAGGGGGAGGAAGGGGGGGAGGAGAAGCACGGGGGGAGCAAAGAAAATCAGAGAGGAGAGAAGGAAGGCAGGGGTGAGAAAAAGGGGTAAAGACAGGGGAGGAGGAGAAATGGGAGGCGGCTACAGAGAGAGACACAGGGGGGAGAACAGGGGGGAGAACAGGGCAGGAGTCCGAGCTCATTGTTCATAACGAGCTGCAGCGCTCTCTCTCTCGTCCATTTCCAAGCCCCACGTGCTGCGAGTGAGGGCTGCGCTCGCTCGCTCACACACACACACACACACACACACAGGCTGCACCTTGACGTGATGTCCCTCCATGTAGTGCGTGGCGTCTCTGAACAGCCGATACATGATGAAGCCCTGAGGGTCGATGCTGTCGATCAGAGGATACGCCGTCTACACACACAACGAGGACAAACTGATCAAAACAACACGGGACTGTTAATCAGACCAAAGCCGTCCGAGGACAAACGGCCAACAATAAAAACACACATTTTACTCCAGAGAAGCAACAAGAACAGATCTGAGCAGGACTTTATCTCACCATGCCGGTCTCTGCGGTGAAGATGACGATCTCGTACAGGGGGGCGAGTTGCTGCAGCAGGTAGTCGATTCCTGGACGTTTCTTAAAGCGCCAACCTGTCGACAACTGGAAAGAGCAGGAAACACACAGTGAGGCGCTGTGAGAATACAAATACAAATATCACATACAACATTATAAAGTGTACAATACAGTGAAATGTGTTCTTCTGCATTTAACCTCCCCCCGTGGGGGCCACAGGCGGCGCTCGGGGAGCTAGCGCTGGGTGTCTCGCTCAGGGACACACCTGGTATGTGGGGTGTGCTGGGTGACTCAGCTGGGAATCGAACTCGGGGCTCCTGCTTTCCAGCCCTCTGCCTTAACCACTCCGCTACCAGGCCGCCTCATGTCCTGAGAGGAGGGGTACACGCAGCCGGGCCTGGAAGTATCGGCGTAGAAGAGGCAGCAAACATCTTGTTGTGTAGCTCTAGTAAATGACTTGATAAGTGACCATCAGATAGACTTATTTAGTCTCACTGAAACCTGGCTGCAGCAGGATGAATAT
>JAUMTR010272236.1:0-15067 GCA_032270685.1 Microctenopoma stevenorrisi | reverse complement strand
CTCATGATTTTCCAGACACTAACAGGAAGTTTCTCTTTCTCAGAGTCACAGTGAGAAAGTTCATCATTTAAACACTTGATTAATAAAAGTTCCTGTAAAACCATTGGTGTCGCTGTTATTCAAGGAAAATTATAATGAAATATTTTACTTTATTAAATGACAAAACATAAATGCTGGTCATGTGACAATAACAGTAACTTACTATATAATGTAATATTGTTGATTAATAAAAACCAGACAAAGTCAATACACAGAAATAGCAGGTGTTAAAATAATGTTAGTTGATCAGTTACCTACTGCTGCAGATTCACTAGTCAGGAGTGGATCAAAAACACAACATTCATTTAAGGTCATTGTGCATTTTGTGAACAAATGCTGTCGCATTTTCGTAGTGTTTCCTCGTTTTGGCGAAATATCTACTTCGCCAGAATTGCATGTTGCCCTGTGGTCATCCTTTCTAATAAAGTATAACCGAACTTTCAAGTTTGCCATGTGTCCCGCTGGGTAAATGACGCTACACAACGTGCCTGGTGACGTCATTAGAGGCGACTGGAATCGATGGTGGAATCGTTTGGTGGAATGTCAAACAATTCCAAGGAACTGAAACAGTGGGAATCGGTTCCCAATAAGAACTAGTTTTCAGTTCCCATCCCTAGTCATGGATACTGACTAAAATAAAACAACGATGCTCAGACTGTTAGTCAACTGAAACTTGACTAGACTTAAAGAGTAAGGACGTGACTAAGACTAATGGAAACTAATGGCGCCAGGACTAGACTCAAACTAAAATTAATACTGACCGACAAATACTTACAAAAACAACTCTAGTTGCTGAACATATAATTGGATGTGGAACGATCAGGCAGGTGTTGCTGGACGGACCAAACATACAGTTTTTGACTGCTTCCACACTTTCACGCTTCAACACATTCATGCTTACACGCATGCTCATATAGACGCCACCCTACACTGAACTTCACTGCCACTTCTAAGTTTCTGTTATATACATCAAGACAAAGATTGGACACTTTGTGCACAACAATAAATAATTCACCTTAAACAGAGAATAAATGCCTGCACAGCATCATTCATGCGCATCACTTTCACTTTCTTTTCCTGATACTAAATTATCTTCAGTCACTTTATTGTAGAAACTGTCTCTTACTTTGTCTCTGAGGGTCCAGGTCCAGGTTTAGGTCCAGGACTGAAGTTTAAAGGGTCATCTTTAGACCAGTCACTCTTCATGGACAAACAGCTGGATCCTGGAGACTCTGCTCTTCTTCTGTGACGTCTACAAACACAAACATGTTTTATCCTTCAACCACTGATAAAGTGTCTGATGAAAGTTGTTGATGTGGCTGAAAACACACAAACTGCTGCAGATCATCAGGAGCTTTGAACAGTTTCTATCAGGTCTCTTAGATCAGATTCAGTGTTTGTCAGAGTCACTGACAGGAAGACGACACTAATCCTTCATCAAACCTAGAAAATATCTCTTACTCTGTCTCTGAGGGTCCAGGTTCAGGACTGAAGTCTATAATGATCCCTTTAGACTGGTCACTCTTCATGGACACACAGCTGGATCCTGGAGACTGTGGTCTGTCCTTCTCCTCTTTCATGTTGTGGACTTCAGTCAGTCTGAGAGAGAAACAGGTAGCTCAATGGGTTAGGCGTCAGACTGGGATGTAGGAGGTCGCAGGTTCGAATCCCGGACTCCTAATCCATCCCCTACCAGGTGTGTCCCTGAGCCAGACACCCAGCGCTAGCTCCTTGTAAGTCGCTTTGGATAAAAGCGTCTCTCAAGTAAAGTAAATGTGAACAATGTGATTCCTGTTTTCTTTACTTTTTCTTTACTAATTAAAAACTGAGTGTGAACAAACTACACTGCCAAACTCACTGTTTCTCCTTCCCAAAGATCCAGGAGACCACAAACACACTGAGCTCTGATCATTGTGTGTCTGAACTAAATACAGTGGGAGCATCATGATGGACCACTTAAGTCTTGAGGCCTCAGGCTGCGGCCTATTAGAGGCTCTATTTGTTGCCTTATGAGAACCTGTCCAGAATGTACCCCGCCTTTCGCCCGATGACAGCTGGGATGGACTCCAGCATCCCCCATAATGCTTACGAGGACAAGAAGTTAGGAAAATGGATGAAACCCAAACAGGTGACTAATATCTCACAGGCTCTCACCAATAATGAACTTGTAGCCAGAGATGAACCAGAAAATACACATATTCCATAAATCATATTACTGTTGTTACACCACAATACCACAAATTAGACCATTAGAATCAGACCATCAGTAAAACTAAAGTGCACTAAGAAACACAAAAATCAAAAGCTTATCGTTGGATCTGGATCTTATTAAACTAAGTTCACAAAAACTCTGACACTTAAAACTCTACATGTGAAGCATTAATGATCACATACTCACTTTTCTGTTATTCTTTGAAGCCAAAACTCATATTCCTGACAGATTATAGTATGAACTAGTTTAGAGTTAAAGCTAATGCTAATGCTAGCTGCCTCTGCTACCGACAGGCCGCGTTAGTGACGTCACAGACTCGAAAACGTTTAATCTGATTTTGTTGAACAGATACTACTCAAAGCTGTGTTTTAGTGTTCACATAGAGATCACAACAATATATCAATATACGGGCAAAAAAATACCGTTATGATAAAACACTAGACTATAAATCCACGTAGCTCATCCTACTGTAGCTGAAGAGTCTGAAACTGTCCAGACAGACCCACGTCTACACGAAGAAAACGTAGAGAAATACATCAAATTCAACGTGAAGGTAACTGTTCCATCAACAGAAAGAGTCACTGCATCATAAGAGTCTTTGTAAAGACTGAATATTTCATCCACACTCACCGAGACTCAGACTTTAGATCCTGTTCTTCTGTTTTACTGATTAAAATGGAGACAAAGTCTCTAAACTAACTACGCAGTTTATAAAGTTTACTTTCAGTTTCGTCCTCTGTGTTTACAGGACACGAGTCACACACAGGCGGAGCTACATCTACGAGGTGGAGCCAGCAGGGGGCGCAGCTACACAAAGGTGTAGTCCACCAGTTTCTGAGCTGCATCATGTGGAAGTTTTCTTCTGTCCCCGTTCACCGGGGGAAGTCTCTACTTCAAACTGAGTCTCTGCTGAAGAGAAAAGGGTTTGAGAGTTTAGTGTCATTTTATCTTCTGACTTGTTTTTTTTATTTCAGTTTAGTAAAAAAAAGGTACCAAGTGACCTTTTGTCTGCTGTTGATAAAACGTTTTTTTCTTGTTTTTTTTATTTGGAGACATTAATTATTAGAAGTAGTACTTCACTTTATTAAGGAAACAGGAAAATGTCCATACCAGAAGTTTAAAAGTAAAATATAAGTGTTAATAATAACAAAAATAATAATAATGAATACTTTATTGATCCCCTTGGGGAAATTGTTGTTTGAACAGCTGCTAGACCTGTGTCTGCACTACTAAAGGGTATCAGTGTCTTTTCCAAGGACACCTTGACTTTTAACCTGGAGGATCTGGGAGTCGAACTCGCTCACCCTTGGGTTTGGAGACGACTGCTCTACCCACTAGGTTTATATAGAGACTAAAATGTCAATAATTCCACATATCAGAATAAAACATGGCAGAGCTTTGTGTGGCGTTTTAACCTCCACATATAACTGTACATGAGATTTTTTAACACAGCGCGACTCGTGGCCACACCAACACTACACTGCACAAATTCTTCCACCGTGGGATCGATAAAGTCTTATCTTATTTTATTATCTTGGCATTTTAAGCATCAGCCTCGTTCCATCATTGTATGAAACAGTGAGTTTCCACATGCTGCTTTGTTTGTAGCACCTCCATAGATGGACAGTGTACACAGGGTTACTATATGCTTTAAAAAGTGCAGTTTGTACAGATACAGAACACAAACTAAACCTGTTAACTAAACATGTTGGCTTGTGCATACAATGAGCTGCACTGTTTGCAGATGTCCACATCATCACAAGAACTTAACCACAGTACATTATATAAGAATCTTGATAGATTTTGAGGATGGTGAAACTTTTCTCTTTACCACTAAATACAATTCCTCAACATTCAGTCTGACCACATTAACCACCTGATCATATTTTTTGTTCCAAAAACAGCAACGCCAGCAGGTATTGTGCCACAAACTATCCTGGAGCTCAGGTCAGTGGTAGATTTACCTGCCCCAGGGAAGTCTTTATGAAGACAGTTCAGCTTTTCTATATAATAAGAACGATTTTTACAGATTGATGTTGTTGGTTCATGAATGTTTAGAGAAGCTCATCGTTGTCTCATGGACTGAATGTAAAACTCAGAACAACAACAGCAAACGTTTGGTTTCAATAAGAACTGAAATGTTTTCTAAAGTAAAGTTTTCAGACTGTGACTGTTTGAACATGTTTGTGTCTAATGACAGATTCAGAGAGTAAGAGTGATGATGAAACACAACCAGCTGCTGATCACATTCATGAGCTCGAAAACACATTTTCTGGATCTACTGAGAAAAACACTGAAATGTGTTTTAGAGGGTTTAGAGAAAATGTTTGGGACGTAACTTTTAGGCTTTAAAATGGCTGCTGATGTTCTGAAGGAAGCCGGGAGCCTTTATTATATGAGGACACACAGGCTTGATGTCTGAGAGAGACTTGATGTGTCGATGCAGGACTGTTGGGGATTCGTGTCTCCAGAGAATGAGGCATGTGATAGATCTGAAGAAGACTGGTTCTCAGTTGAGTGCTTCTATTGCTAAAAGTCAGTTATGTATGAACTGAATGAGAAGCTTTGAGGTGGAATCAGATGTTGGGTTTGACCTGACACAGTCAACAGAAACATATCACACTCCCTTTAAATCTTTTGGTCCCTGTTGTAAAACAGTATCTGCTGATATAAAGAATGTTTGTAGTATAAGAGGGTAGCAAAGATTAGTGAATTCATAGCTATGAATAAACATAAAATCAGCTCTGATATGAAGGAGAAATACTCAAAAGAGTGAAATAGAGCACACAAGCGAGGAATACCATGTACGCAGTAGATTTTTATTCACATTTCCTTTTTCTAAAATTTTAACATATGTTCAGTTCATTTGACCCGATGTCTCACACAGATACAGGTGAGAGAGACACGGGGACAGAAAAACTACTAACTTAAAATAAACATTGAGTAGTTTAGAGGATTTCGGGGTTACTTTCAGTTGTTTTTTTGCAATTGTTGTGCTTAATTATATAATTTAACAGCATTTATATTATACTCCACACTCCAATCCACAAGGTGGTGCTGGATTAAACAGTGTTATTTAATTTATTTATTAAGGGAAATAGGAGAGCCGCCATTGTTTTTTTTGTCTAAGCACGCGTGGTGTGAATTGATTATCTGCATCCATCCTTCTTCAAATTAGGAGAAACACCAACCATATCTTTGAAGTACAGTTTACAGTTTAGTGGAACAATCTGTGGTGCATTCCTGAGGTTATTGTCTTTGCTGAGCACAAACAGACCAGTCAGAACAGAAGTGAAACCGTGTGGAGGAATGGCGGCGTGGAAGCACAAGGCAGCGCTTTGGCTTCTTTTCTTCCTCTCATATGTTGTTTATGTATCATGTCCCTATCAAGGTAAGATCTCTATGTATTGGTTGGTGTGACAGCACATTTCTTTACTTTACCTGGCCAACGATCCAAAGCGACTTCCAAGTCCTAACCCTAACCCTAACCCGTAGCAGGTGATTCCTGTGGCTACATGTCCTAATGAGCAAATTAAAAAAAAACATGTTTCAGACAAATACAGCTGCAGCAGCAGATGCTAAAGGTTAACTTTAAAATAGTTTCTTCAAAGCACAAATAGGAACCACAACACGTGTGAACTGCTGGTGTTTTGAGACAGACTGACCGATGTTAACCCAACACAAAGAGGAGGATCCATTGTTAAATCAGAGAACACAGAAAACTAGGGGAGAGAGCAGAGATGTTCGTGAAATGATTGGGGTATATTTCAGCGGAGAAATAGGCCAGGTTGTCCAAAAGAGAGTCTTCTTTGTGTGCACACAGGGGAACAAGGAGATCAGGACGACTCTTGTACAGTTGCTAGTACTCTGTGAAAAAGTAAGAAATTAAGTCATTGTCAAACAAGTCCAACAAGCCCAGTAACACATTTCAGAAATACGGCAGCTGTAGCCTTTTTCCAATTTGCTAGCTCTTCCGTAGCATCTCCTGGTCAGGTAACTCATGCCAAATTCAAGATGAATGCCACTTCTTACTACAACATAAACACCTGCAACAAATCCTTCCTCATGCTCTTGTTTGCTGCTTTATTAATCAGTTGTGTGTGAATGACTGTTGCTATGTCAGGCGTTGGGGACAGGTGGTGAACTCTGACTCGTCCTTACACCAGTGAAAGGTGTTTTGATGCTAATGTAGAGCTAAGCTAACCCGCAAAACGGCTAAACTCTGGTAATAATGGTTCAGTATTACGGAGTGTGTGACAGTACACAAATGAACAATGATATAGGACTGTGCAATAAAATGCACAGGATTATCAGAAAATAACTTCATCGTTATAACTTACTAACTAGCATTACAGCAGTCTAAACACCAGGACATGGGGATTGAAGAAAAACTGTGTTGTCCTATGTTCAAGAAAAATACACATATTTTCACATCAGCATTGTTTAGTACACAGTCAGCTGGCTAACATTAGCATAAGCTTAATTCATAACACAAATTGTGTAGGTTAGCTTCTGTTAGCAAGAATCTTTTTCCTACTTTCGGAAACAAAGTTAAAGAGGCAGGTGTTGCTTTAAAAGAAGCTAACAATACAATGCAATACAATGCAATGATTAACTCAACAATATTACTACTAATATTTTCTGTTAATTCCAGCTTGATCTGAGCTGCTCTGTGTTTTTGGTGTAGATGTAGATGATAGAGCTCACTCTGTTTTTCATTGTGAGATGATAAAAGCATTTTACTTTTATAAGTTAGAAGGAAGGTTAAGAAAGTTTCAGTCAGTGCTAAATACAGTGTGATAGTACGGCCAGAAAATCTGCTGATTAAATACTTGACATTGTCACTGTTCTGTATTATGTGTGGAATTTATTTATAATTTTATTTTCATATGCAACATGACATCTCTTGGTCTAATTTCAATTAATTGAATGCCAAGATTTGTTATTTTCAAGCAAATATGAATGAAACATGAGGTGGGAAATGCTGTTTCATAATTCAGACTCTCATAATTAAATTTAAGATGAGACTCAACAACAAGGATCCAAGTCAGAGGGTGTAGAAGACACTGCTGAACCTCAAACAGGTGAATATCATTCTGCTAATGGCTGCTAACTGTGCTACTCTAGAAGCGTTGAGTCAGTGGGATAAACGGAGACACAGATGATGTGGACAATGACAACATAGAAGATCAAGATTGTAAATAAAGTGTATAATTTGTAAATGTAAACCTGAATTCTGGTTTGTTGAATTACCATATTTTCACCTGGACTATAACGTATTGCTCACCTTCCTTAAAGGAAGTTCCTCTAGCACTAGACACTATCTTTTCAGGTCTGTCATCATGGACTACAGTCTATTAAATGTATTTGAACTAGATTTACAACCCTTCTCAAATGTTGAGGTGGTAAATATCCAAGTGCATTTACTGTAGTACAGTGCTGAAGTGCAGTTTTGTGTAAAGTTTTATTTTGTTCATTTAATTCAATTGTAAAATGTATTTACTTTGTCGATTCATTCCGATGCCCTTTAGATATTTTTTGGGATACTTCCTATTGTTATTAAATGTCTGTCTGCACTAGAGTAGCTGCTTGGAATCACATTGTACTTGTGTATTTATGTGTCATAAACTTAAAGTACAATCCAACATGAAAAGTGCACAACAATGTGTAAAGGTTTGCATTAACCTTCATGCTCCCTTCGGGCATTTTTGTACATTTTTGTACATTTTTAGCAACTTTTTATTTTTTATTTGGTGATAATTTTTGCAGAAACTCTACTCTTTAGTCAAATATTTGAAATCTGGTGTTCTTTCGTCACCTTCATGGCCAAAAGTGTACACGCAAAAAAGCAGCTATAAAATCATCATTAATGCTTTTTTCAGCTTTTTTCTCATAAATCACTTCAACAACTTCCCTCCTCCTCAAAATTACCAAACATTCAGTTATTTTCAGCATTTTCACCCTTTAAATACCAGGTTAATTATGTGGAGTATTTTACTATTTATCACAAAATAAAACCAAAACACAAAAATGAAATATTTCACACATAACAAAAAGCAGGGAGATGAGGCTTTGGTGGTTTTTAGAGTCTTGCATTTGTCAAAGTTTAGCAGCAAAATTGATTTGATTGCTTTATTTTTTACATAGTTTGAAATTCCTCTTTTTTTCGCAATGGCACAATTTTGAAAGTTTATCAAAGGGCTAACCAACTCTGCTTTTCTGCTTTGTTGTATTTACTCTTTTTGCTTTTTTCTTTCAGATCACCAAAACATTACAAAATACACTGGAGACGACGTCAATCTGTGTCGGCATCCCCTAAATACCAACGTATGTGCTATAAATGTAGAAGCAGAAAATTGCTCTGACAAGCCGGTATATTATCACATAGATAATCATTCCATCTCGAAAGAACAACAGTGTCCGCATTTTTGGGGCCGGGTGGAGCGGATAAACCAGTCCTTAGTTTTGAAGAACATAACTCCAGAGGACTCGAACACATACAGATGCTCAATAACATACTGTGACAGAACAAAACGTGAATACACAACGATCCTGCAGGTTTTAGGTGAGCGAATTCTTTCTTCTTATCACCTGTCATGTTGTTATTTAAAGTGTGTATAGGAAATGTGTAACCACTAGTTTCCAGTCCGGATACAGGGACCCACAGTCCTGTTGATTCCCAATGTTTCCCCCGGCTCTGCCCAGAACTCGGTGGCCTTTTGATTGGTTCAACACTCTGAGCTTTCCAGCTGTTGACTCTCCGAGCACATCTGGGGCTGTGTTCACCAAATGTTGAAAACAAAACGCATGTTGATTAGATGTTATGTGATAATGTATTAAAAACTCTGCACAGTCCAGATTTCCTCATCTTGTAGAAGACGTTTGGTTCTGTGTCTCCTGCTCTCAGGATTTTTACCTGGTGGTAACAGACATTTGGAGACATTTTCAGACTTTAACTGTGACGAACAGTAAGAAAAAACCCACAAATTTCAAACTGTCAAACAGGTTTCACTCTTCAATAGGATGTAAACTTCACACTGAGACCGAGGTGGAGTTGAGAGTTCACATTTAAATTATAAATCACTAATAAAAGGGATTTTAATTTCTTTGGAGCCTGAGCTGACCTCAGATTAAATGTTGCCAAAAGCAGCTGCTGAGTCATCAGCTGTTAGTCACCTCAGACCCCCCCTCTCACCTGTCTTCTGTTCCTCACAGAAAAACATGATTGGACATGGTTATTGATTTTCGGTCCGGTTGGTGTGGTCGCTGCTGCTGCTGCTTTCACTCTTGTACTTGGACTTTGCTTCATGAAAAACAGCAGCTTTAGAGCACCAGGTACAAACTACAAGGTTCTACTTGTTTTCACAGCAACATGCAGTGGTCCTGTCTGAAATGTTCCTCTTCCTTACAGTGGAAGCTGCCAGAGTGAGGATTTTTGGTCCTGTTGTCACTTTTGTCACTGCTCATGCTGTATTTTTGAAAGGCCGAAAACGTGGAGCACCAGGTACAAACTTCATGGTCAACACAGGTTCATGTCTGCCTGAGACAGTGAGTCGACATGTAGTCATTTATTTTTTTTTTCCTCACAGGAAATTCTGTGAAGATGACAAACCTGGCACCTGAAAGAGTGCAGATGACTGAACTAAGTGAGAAGACACCTTCAACCTCTGATGAGAAGCTTCCTCTTGGG
Organism: Microctenopoma stevenorrisi; assembly: GCA_032270685.1. Lineage (NCBI taxonomy): Eukaryota > Metazoa > Chordata > Actinopteri > Anabantiformes > Anabantidae > Microctenopoma > Microctenopoma stevenorrisi. The sequence continues at coordinate 5,126 of JAUMTR010272236.1, read as the reverse complement.
TTGTCTGATGACTGATCTTTACTTTAACGCCAACCCCGCCTTTCTGGTTTGTTTATTTTTTTAAAGGTGCAGAAACTGATCCTCTGAACACAGAATCTGAGGATTTCAGAGAAGTTGTTGTAGCTAACTGATAACTTCTCAGCTGGTTTGTGCCGTTGCATTAGTGAAAAGAAGCTGCACAAACAACTCAATGTAAATAAAGATATTGTGCTGCTGCAAAGTTTTTCACTGTGATTCATAAAATAAGCTGTTTTTATACATGTAATGTTTAGGACTGTTGAGAATCTAGAGAAAATAATCCAATTACATGTCTGTGACTGTTGGTAGAGTGATGACCTGTGATAACTCTACAGTCAGAGGTTCACGAGTATGTCCACGTGTCCCTAAATTAAAGAGAGAGAAACCTGTGCCAAACAAATATGTGGAACATAGTTTGCGAGGACGAGCTTCATGAAATAAGAAAAGAACAACACGCTCTCTGATTAATCTAAATTAACCACAACATCAATTTCAGCTGCCAAAATATTATGAACTATTTCAGCATTGACTTTCTTGCTAAAGGATTTGTGTAAGTGTGATAGAGCAGACCTCCGGAGCCAACGCCCCGCTCTGACAGTATGGTGGGAGGAGCAGACGAACCTCTGACTTAATCACAGTCCAAAACATTATTTGAACCCTGCTGATTTTGGAGTTTGCCTACACAAAAAATAATCAGTCTGTGGTCAATGGTAGGTTTATTTGAGACAGAATGGTTTCAAGGTATCATTGATAACAGTGTGGAACCAGCCCAGAACTACTCGGGAGGAATCAATGTCAATGATCTCAAGGCAGCTACGACTGTAGTCGGCAAGAAAACAGTTAAGTAGTAGTTAAGCAGTAACAAGTAACACTTTGCCTAGAAGGACTGAAAACCTGCCCAGAAGCTCCCTCTGGTCAAGAAAGCACACGTACAGGCCCGTTTGAAGTTTGCCACTGAACATCTGAATGACTCAGAGGAGCACTGAGTGAAAATACAGCTCTTTACCTTCAACTTGCCAAAGGGACAGGACAACTGCACCGCATCACGTCCCTCAGCCAGGACGTTGAAAATGCATCATGGATGGGTATTCCAGTATGAAAATGATCCAAAACACACGGCCCGTGAAACTAAGGATTGGCAGAAATGCGTTTTTTTATTTATGGTTCCAATAAACCTACCATTAAAATTATAGGCTGATAATTTTTCACCACCAGTGATAAGGTTGCCAAAGTGATTGTAGTTGGTTATCTCATTAGTTTTGGGCCACCTCTGTAAACTACACAGTACACTTGACCTCGCTCTGCAGAGAACGTGTTCCTGCTTGGTGCTGTTTGAATTTCAGCTGCTCTTCTTTTTTTTACTTGTTGTGGAAGCACTGGATCAAACGGCAGCATTGAGGCAGTATTTATTTCTTAGATGAATTAATCTACACTTTATTTTGACAGCCCTGAATGTTAGCTTATTGTTGAAGTCCAGCTTTATTTGTTTCCTATGTTCTTACGCTTGTGAAATCACCTGTAACAGTTGAAATGTTCAAGTGTTACAGGTGATTTAGAATCAGAATCAGCTTTATTCACCAAGTATGTAAGGAATTTTCTTTTGGCTTAGTTTGCCTTTGTTGTTTTACCTGTCAGTAGTTTATTTAGTATTTGCAGCACATCGTCTTGCTTTTACAATAAACATTTCTAGATTAGAGTGAAACTGTTTCCTGATTTCCTGACACAGACTTTCTCTGTGAAGATGGAACATTGTTGGAATCAAAACCAACAAATCAGTCATTTTACAAAGTTAGTACGTGTTCTCTAAATTGTCATGTAAGAAAGTATTAATATCATCTGCCCAGACTGGGTCTAATCCTAAAAAGAATTAGAATCATAAATACTTAATAATCACTGAGTTCTCACTTGGTCTTGTCAGTGGAAAGAGTAAATGAGGAGACATCAAATTACAATATTAAAAAAACACAAACACACACACACACGATACAAAAGATACACCTCATAATAAGACATTCACTGGTTTAATCTATCATTAAGATAATCTATCACCCACTTCCAAATGCCATTATCTCAACGATACCCAGGAAGCTCTTAACCAAAGAGCAACATCTCAGTCCCTGCAGAACTCACGAACACGTTAAATTAGGTCCATGACAGTACAACTAGTGAAAGAAGAAGACTGAACAAGTCCAATTTGTTTGCAAAGACTGTCAAGGATGGATGAAAGTAAAGTGAAGTCATTTGTCTCTTCTTGACCAGCGACATGTTTGCAGAACACCAATAACACTGCTGTAGAAACACCTCCCACTGTCATTTGGGTTGGTTTTGCAGACACTTAAAGCTGCTGAGTTATTATTATAGACATCTAAACAATGAATTGCACAATTCACACGGTGAGTGTTGTTTGTCTGCATGTAGTTTTCCTGAGTAGACTGGTTGCTTAAGTGCAAACTAAAGTCCCTGTTTTCTTTTGTTTCGCTGTGTAAAAATTTAAAAACTAACAAAGGAAATTACGTTAAAAGGCCTCAGTGGTGCAAACTCAATACCATGTGAAACACTTTGCCTCCACTTCATAATTGTTATTTCTGTTACACACTGTGAACCACAGACACAGAGTGTTATCTGGTGTAAAACATAAAGGAAGTTCTAACCACCACACACACTGGACTTCTGCAGAGTCCTGCATAGATCTGATCGCTTGAAATATGGATTCATTAGTCTGAGTTTTCACTGTGGAGATTCTATTTCAGAGTAAATGCTGTGATTGATCAGAAAAAGCAGATTGTATCTTAAACTGTTTGATTATTAAAATTATATCTGTACAGATTTTCAACCCTGACACAGATCAATAATCAAATGTATGATATATTTTTGGATTCAAAGCATGCAGCAAACTGACAGGACGACAGGGTTTCACATTGATGTCAAAGCATAAAATCATTTTCTCCTTTAACAACAACTGATGAGAAGAGAATAACATCTGATGTATTACTTATACACATGACCTCAACATCCAGTACAAACTTAGAAGAAGTTAGAAACTGTCTGACATCATAGTGACGTTCAACCACTCCTGCTGCTGCGGCCGCCTGCTCTCGTCTCGTTTCCGTGCGAGGGGCAGTTAATCTCGAACGAGCCCAGAGTTTTAGCAGAAACCTGCAGGTTGTTGCAAGAAGCCTGTGGTCAGTGCTTCACACTTTCTGTTTCAACCTGTTCTTTGTCAGCTCAGGAGGAATCGAACATCAAAGTATGAATTCACACTTTACTTTCTACCATGCCTGTTGCACTTTGCAGCTTCTTCATGCACACGTTTGCAGTTTTCATCTAGTTTGAGGATTTTGCTGAAAAATGTGATTCAACCAGTTATAACGCTGTTTAACTTATCTGACTTCCTTCATTCACCATCACTGTGTGTTTAATGTTCAATGCAAACACGGAAAGTCCGATTTTATGAACAATAACAAGCAAACTGCGGTTTCCAACCAATGCAAATTCTAAAAAAAACAGCTGCAAAACAGCTGGCTTCTCTTCAGCTGATGAGGCAGGTGCAGGTAGGTCGGTAAGTTATAGTTGTTCAGATTCTAGCTGTGAGAGGACTGCTGCTCTAAGCTTTGCGGAAGAAGTAAGCTGAGGTGGTCTGTGGTGGGTGTGATTTGAGCATTTGGTCTCATACTAGAAAACTAGACAATGGACCAAACATCTCGTCAGTGGCTGCTCTGTAAGTAAAACTTCCTCCATGCAGTTAATCGGGTCATAAAATGCATCAGTCGTGAACATGTTTCTGCTGTGATTTTCATACAGAGAGCATGAAAGAGGAAGATCATTTATAAAGACTTATGTAACTGCAGTTTATTTCAAATCAGAGGGTCTCGTAATGTATGAGTTTTCCTATTACTTAACAAGACATAATACAATAAGCTGGTTCTGCTTCATTTGTTGTTGCTATTACTTTACCACTGGTATGAACATTTATTTATTCCTTAAACTCTGTTGTGGTCCACATTATCTGACCCTCTTAATTAGCCTCAGACCTCATTTCCCCTCAGGGCTGACCACAGTGCTCTGCTGCAGATCAACACGAGGTGGGTACACGGACTACACATATCACCAATAACAGAAAGAAAACAGAGTGTAGATAAAATGTGATTCACATGTTTTAAAACGCATCAGTTCTAAAACACTGACTGACTTGTGAAAAGGGTTAAAAGGGTCAAAAAAACTCTAAACAAAAACGGCTGCAGCAGACACAGTCTAACGGGCTGCGGGACCATGAGTTCATAAATGGAGCCATGTTTCAAAACTAAAATGTCCATTTTACATGAATACTTTTTGCCAGCTGCAGAAATAAAGATGAGAACGAATGTAAAATATGAATAAGGGGAGGCCTTTCAGAATTTAGACTTTAGTTTTCCATATATCCATTTCCTGGCGCTTATCCGGGGTCGGGTTGCGGGAGCAGCAGCCTAAGCGGGAAAGCCTAGACCTCCCTCTCCTCAGCCACCTCCATTCGTCCCTCACGTGGAGCAAGACCCTGAGTGAGAGGCTTGTTCACAAGTGAGGGACAATTGAGGGACCTGTGGTGAGGCAGGTCCACTTGAGGCAGCACCCTGTCCCGGGAAGGAATCCGCATTGTTCTTCCTGGATCCGAGATTCGACTATCGATCGAACTGTCTTCTCCAGCACCACTTCATAGACCTTTGTGGGAAGGAGTGTGATTCGCATTGAATACAAGCTTGAAATCACACGTGGCTGTGAGGAGTGCTAGCTGCTAAACAACAAAAACATCACGCAGACTTTAACGGCGCATCACTGTTTGTGAGTCTTTCTGCAGCTTCTCTGACTGTGAGTCCCAGCAGCTCTCAGTTCTTCAGCTGGACGCCCGTGTCTCTGAGCTGTGAGCAGGACAACAGCTCTGCCGAGTGGACGCTGAGGAGGAACACAACCAAAGACAACGGGACTGAGTGTGAGCACTGGGGGAAACCAGAAGGTTCCTCCTGTATCATCAGCTTTGTTGTCCCCTGGGACAGTGGTGTTTACTGGTGTTGGTCCAGAGAGGGATCCAGCAGTAACATCATCAACATCACTGTCTCTGGTAAGATCAGACTGTG
>JAUMTR010271897.1:0-15166 GCA_032270685.1 Microctenopoma stevenorrisi | reverse complement strand
ATATCCCTCAGTAAGAGCCAGGTAACATAACAACATTATATTTATTTATAAAGTTTTCTTGAGGTAAATTTTTCATTGTTTTTTTAAATTGAAAATTAGGTCTTCTGTTAAAAAAAAGGCCCAAGGGGTCAAAGAAAATATTAAAACCAATTTTTTCATGGATAAGGAAGCCTAACATAGTAACCAAGGGCTCAGAAACAAATTGCATGATGAATATTTGTTCTGAGGGTATTTTATGGCTGATTTAAAACACGGGTCGAAACCGACCCGTTAACACCAGAGATAGTAACAGAAAGTTAACACAAGACGAGGGTTAAACACTACTAAATAAGGCTTACAAAGGCATCTATATTCAACTGAATATAGATGATGGTGTTACTAGATTAGTTAAACTTCACTACAATGACTTGATTGCAGTTGTAGCTTGCTTGTAGGACACAGGGCTGAGATGACTGAGAATATTTGTAGACCCTTAAATAACAGTAAGTCACATTTGACATCCTGTTCTGTTCTTGTTCTACAAATCTCATAATAATAATTGATACTTTATCGATTGCTTTGGGGGAAATGTTGGACAGTTGCTAGATCTACATCTGATTTACTAGATGAGCATCTTCTGTAGGACGCCTCGACATGTAGCCTGCCAGGACTGAGAATCAAACCACTCACCCTTGGGTTGGAAGACAACTGCTCTACCCAGTGAGCTTTCATGCTGCCCCTCTGTGCTGATATATACTGTCTAGTTGTACATTAGAACAAATACATACATTGTTAATTTGGTTTAAATAAGCTGTAAACAGGGTTTGATTGAAATGAAGAACCTTTGCATGAATATCTTGCAGTTGTTTCATCAAGGGGTCCACTTGGTCCTTGATGTCCTTCAGCTTATCCTCCTCAGCCTGGAAGTAGATAATTACACATGGTTTATTCTGGCAGATTTTCAATTTCTATTCGGTGGAAGGTGTGAATCATTGTCTATTCTGAGTGCACTAATATAATAAACTTCTTATTTTCTTCTGTGTTTATCAGTCTGACTGACTGTCATGACTCTACTACTAATGATGAACCAATAGAGATTACATTTGTGTTTTAAGTGCAATGTATAAAGCAATAATAAACTAGGGCTTAAAATGATCAAAACAAAACATTGCTGGTCAGTGTTTGTGTCCGAACATCTCCACACAGAAATTCTATTATTATAACACATATTTGCTTTGGCAATCTTATCAAATAACTTTTATAAACAATAGCACTGTGATGGTTCATTTACTGGATTATTTCCCTCTGTTTAATGGTCACACTTGAGTGTCTGACGTGTTCTGTCTTTGTCTCATGTGTCTTGGTCTGGTCAAATACATGTTTTCATGTGGAAAACAAAAATGACCACAGAGACAAAAAAAGACAGAAAAACCTTTGTGAACGTCTCCAGCTGTTCCTTCCAAGTCTCAGAATCCTTCTTGCTTTTCTTTTTGTCAGAAAGTGTCTTGGGCACCTGTGATTTAGGAGAAATGAAGCAATGAAATAATTGTGATGTAAACACAGCTTTTATTCTAACCAAATCATCATGTTATCAAATTATCATAGGAACAAAGTGAGAATGTTTACTGTACATCTAATCTGCTGTATATACACAAGATGAAGCTGATGGCTTTACTTACAGTAAATGACTCAGATAAACTCTAGTTTTATAGTAATAGACAGGAATGAATCAAACACCTGCCAAAGCTACACCAGTAAACACTGATATTTGACGTTTGATCAAGTTGTTATTCACTTGTTCTTTGTTGCTGTGTACGTACAAGTGTGTTTGTATATTTTTAATTTGATTTATTTCGGCTTAAGACAGATGATTCTGGTAAAAAGAAAAACCTTTTTATTAATTTCTTCCAGTCTTTTAAGCAACGGTTTCAGTTTGTCCTCAATGTCCTTCAGTTTCTTCTCCTCCACCTGGAGCTGCTCCTTTAGCAAAGAGGTAGAAAAGGGGGAGAACAAAACATTTAATCAAGTAGATGTTCACAGTTATTCTGACTGGTTTCTTATTTCCTATTGGTTGAAAGGTGTCATTAAAATCATGTACTGTCCATGTATAAGAAATTGAGGATTAATGAGTGTTTATTCATGAAACACGAACCTCTTTTTTTTCATTTTGCTGTTGCTGCTGTTGTTGGACCTCAGTCCCCTGTTTCTCCCCCTCAGGGGTTGGTTGATTCACCTGAGAGCAGAGAGAAGACTAGAGGGGAGATGAGAAACATTGTTTTTTTCAATATGGAAAATGAAATGAAATAAACACAAACTTCACACGTGTTTGTAAGAGAAGATACAATACATTTGTAAATTTCCATTTTGTAGTGAATATCAATACATTTGCATGTAAACGCTGAATTTACATTGGGTATAAAAAATGTAGTTTATTTTCCAAGAAGCATGGAGGAGAAAAGGTTTTGTCCAAAAATAGATATATAAACCTCATTCATCATGGTTTCCTTCAGTTCTTTCTCCTGATTGTGAACCTTGTTCCCAGCTTCTTCTTCTTTCTGCTGTTTATCGTTCAACTTGAATTTGGGAAGTTGAAACGTCTGAGATTTAAACAAGATAAGTTTCAATTAGTGAGTCTGAAGTTTAGACAGCGAGAATGATTCATCAAAATAAAACAATGTTTAGAAGAGGGCTTCTTACTTCTTTAGCTTTAGGAAATATCTAATAATAAGATTTTTTTATGAAAAATAATATGATTTTTGAAATTCACATTTTAAGAATTTAAGTAAAATGTCAGTTTTATGGTAATGGATCTGTAAAGATCAAAGAAGTCATTTCAGATGTAAAACAAAGACAAATTAATGATGAGATGAACCTGGGGCTCAGTGTAAATAAAACATGAACCTTTTTCTTGTTTTCCTGCTCCTTTAGCAGCTGCTGTTTCAGATTCTCACTCTTCTGTTTCTCTTCTTTGAGTTCAGTCTCTAGTTGTTTCACCTGAGAGCAGAGAAAAGACAAAGAGAAGATGAGAACACAAAGATGAGAAACCTGTTCAGTGAGTCTCAGAGGCTGGATATACATCTTATGTAGAGAAAAGAAACAAAGCTACTTGACACTGTCAGTTATGTTTTCCAATATTTGTTGCTTATAAATTAGGTTTATGAGCAAAGTTTTTTTTTCTTTTGACCTCTAACTTGACTTTTAGTCTTCACTGTTTGATCATTTAAACATGAAACAAAGCAGCAAGTGTGAGAAAAAAAAAATTAACTGTGACACACCTAAAGCCGGACTGAGGACAAACATATAGAGTATTTGCATAAATGTGAATTTTTTCCCAATAAAAGTTGTCAAATGTGTAGAAATGTTCTTTAATTAACACACAAACATGTAGGGAAAACTCTTAAAACTGAATGAGCAAGTTTGTAAAGTGTGCGGCACAATCAAAATGTTTGGTCACGACTGTAACTATAGTCTGAGGCTAATAATTAAAGTAATTAATTACAGTTAACCCTACAAAAATAACTAAATATAAATAAATTAAATTATGAAGAGGAAAAGGTAAATTATTAAGAACTTGAATATATATATATATATATATGTTAAGAAATATAAAACCTTATTGTTCATGTCCCAAACTTGTTTCTCAGCTCTCTGTCTCTTCTGCTTTTCTTCCTCCAATGTTTGCCTGAGGACAAGCGGCATCTTATCCTGAAACAGAGATTTGAAACAATTTATATTTTGTTTTATTAAATGTGACTGAACATACGGTGAGATGAAACAACACAAATATAATGCTAATTTTATAAGTTACAGAACCCAATTGATTTCTGTCTTCTCCAGCTGAGTCAGAGCAGCTGAATTTAGATTTTTTAGTTCACAATATTTATTATAAGGAATTTCATCAACTTGAGAAAAGTTGATTCAATTCCAAACATCTTGTTGGTAAAACCTAACTTGTAAGACTCAGTTTCCAGGGAACATCACTGGGAATCTTCATCTAAATGGCGACTTTTTTTTATTTTAGGCAACTATACGAGTTTACAATCACTTACCATAAAGGTGGAGGACTCATCTGGAATTCCTTCCTGAGTAGAAATAGAGAAATAAAGAGAATCACGTCCTTCTGTTTTTCTAGTTTATGATCTAAACCATTCCAAATCTGATTTGACACCAACAGTTAACTGTAGAGTTTTAGCTTAATAAATGAGGTGGTGTGTTACTACAAAACGTTATTGATGAGTCAACATTATATTTAGTCTAAATATTGCTGCTATTCTGTTCATGATGCATTTCAGAGGTCTGGCTTTCTGTTTGATAAAGAGTGCAGCTCTTCATGTTTTTTCAGTTTATCACACTATTAGTTCGAAACCCAGTTTATCTTCTGTTATTGAAAAAAAATTCAACAATTACAATTACACTTGGTTCCCTCTATGTCTCCAGCTGCTCAGTAACAACATCCTATTACTGTACCTCAGTCTGCTGCCCCTCTTCATCCTTTGTGTAACCATGGTTCCTCGTTACTTTTTTACCTGTTGAAACAGTGAAATGTGACGTTAAAGGAGAACAATCAAAGTCTGTTATCCCAGGAGGTTCTCACAACAAAGACTCAACTTTTAACTGAGACACTCATCCATAAAAATAAAACCCCAGATAATTTGGCACATTAGACAGTTTCCTGCACTTTTACCAAAGCAACTAATGCTGCTACCACATTTAATCTGCACTTGCAAAATTATTATTGTTCATTATGTTATGTAACTCACTAGTTTTGTTTAGTCTCCATTTCCACACAAAAAAGATGAGTAAAATGGTCAAAATGATGCAGACGACCACAATAACAGCAAAACCAGCTGTGAGAGAGGAACTGGGCTGGAAGCTGAACAGATCATCTAAAATGAGACAACGTACAATAACATGAACACTATACATTTTGAAATGACTTGAAACTAAGACATTAATCACATTATAAATGCCAGCTACCAGTCAAAATTTGGACACATACAGTAAAAAATGGCTTTTAAGAAATTATAATAATAACCTGATCAGAAAAACAGTGTCGACATTTAAACATCTAGTATTGCTGGAAATAGTTTTTATTAAGCAATATTTACAGAGATCTACAGAAGCATCATCAAGAAAACATTTTTACTGACTGAGATTTTGTGTTTATCAATGCATTTTCATTATACATTCTTTTTTCTTACCGGAAATATTGATCTGTGTCTCTTTGGTCTGGTTGATGTCTCTCTGTTGGACTCTACAGGTGAAGCTGTTACTGTCCGTCTTCTCCACAGTCACTGTGCTGCTGACAGTATAGAGATCATCAGGACCTCTGACTGTCTCTGTAGGTCCAGCAGAGAGCAGGTTTCCCTCAGAGTCCAGCCACAGCACCTCAGGCTCTGGATACCAACCTCTAGACTCACATCGTAGAACCACTCCCTTACTGTCTCCATCTATCCTCTCAAAAGTGATGACTGGTGAGGCAGCAGCACCTGAGACTGAGAAAAACCACAAGAACATTTACAGACAATGGCTAAATCTCAAAAAGGTTTTATCTAAAGGAACTAGACTTGTTTGGTTTCTAGATGAAGTTTCACCCTCCATTCCAGATCTGAGAAAGCCCTCTGGAATGGAGGGTGAAACGTCGTCAAGAAACCAAACAAGATTTTTGCCAATGGCTAAAGTGAAAAATGAATGAGCATTTAAGAATTATAAGATGAAAAAATTCAACCAATCTCGATTTTTTTAAGTAACCACATCCATTATACAGACAATGCGATGGTGAAACAACAAAACAAACTATGCATTAATAACTAGTTGAACCAGCTTTGGCAGCAATATTCATAAGAACGCACTTCCTGTAGCTGCCGTTCAGACCAGCGAAATGTTCAGGAGGAATTTGCATCAGTCTTCCTTTAAGAACTTCTTTGGCTAAGCCACATCTTTAAGAAATTCTAGTTTGTGCATATGTAAGCCACAGTTACAGTGTATTTATCAGAGTACACTTAGGTTATTGCTGTAAAATATGGTTCAACCAATAATAAAAAAAATCCCCATTCCATTCAGTGAAGGCGTGAAATTACATGACTGGTTTTGTTTTGAAAAACTAAAAGATGGAAATAGTGTGTGCCACTGTACTTAAATACATACAGTAGCAACAGTAACTGGGCGAAGTTCTTAGGAGGATTCATTAGTATAGTTTGCAGTGTTGAACATTTGTCCTTGACTAGCAATGTGACATGTGATGACTGTCCTACTCAACCTACCAACGACCAGTTCAACAATCGATTCTTCATTGTTTTCTGGAATGAAGCATTTGTATTTCCCCTTATCACCAGACTTCACTGTAGAGAGTTTCAGTGAAATGTTTCCTTTCTTCAGTTCGTCAGTGAACAGTGATGTTCTTCCCTTGTAGGTGACATTTTTGATACTCATGAATTCCTGTCCAGAACGCCACACAAAGACAAATGTGCGCTCCGCATCAGTCCTCGTCCACTCCAACGTCTTGGAAGTAACATCCACAGCAGGTTGAATGTGACATGGTAAAATGATGTCATCGCCAACTGTGGCCACTACTGGCTGAGATGGAGTAATTAGCGTTGACTGACCTGAAAATACAATTATTTGGTATTAATTCTTGCTGTAAGAACTTGTTGGATGGATGTAAAACATATACAAACAAAATACACATTTTAAAAAAGTTATGGTGGGATTTCTTTTTGCATTTTAACTGCATTTGCTATTTTAAGCTTTACAATTATGCTTTTTGTATCTATAAAGTCACAGCCATTGCTACAAACACAAACAGTCCCAGCAGCCTGCATTCCAGTGACATGTCTGTATTTCTCTGTGAATGTAGCTGTACATTTTTGAACATACATTGTGAGTGAGAGTGAATGTGCTAGTGTTTTTAGGTGATGAATGTGCTTCGGTAACTTGAGAAAACATTCATTCATTTTTTTTGCATTTCATTGTGCTGTATATTTTAAATGGCGCTCGCCGAATCACGAGCTACTTACTGAACCACTCACGTGGTACGTCACACTAGCGAAGCTTCATACGTCATCACATGCATACGACACCAAAGCAATCTTTGATACATGAGGAATTCCTTAGACTACTCTACACACGCTCACTTCATGCAGCGGTTGTCCTGTGTTTTATTTATTTTATGGTATGTTATAGTTTTATGATATGGATCATAAACCTGAAAGCCCCGTACCATACCAAATATTACAAAATGTGTTTTTCACTGCAGTATTCAGCTGTACTTAAAGTACAAATGAAGTCCAAATAGTACACAGAGTCACTGTGATGAAGATCATTTGGAAGCGAGCGTTACACATTTATAAATGTTATTAAAAGGTAAAAATATGCTTATATATTTTTTCACACACACACACACACACACATAGGTAGATCATTTTGACTTGGTCATCTGAAAAGTAGTTTACATGCCAAAAAGGTGTGGGCTCCCCTGTCGTAGATCATCTTTGTTATGTATATGTTATTCATATATAGTCAGCCAGCCTGTTACACCTAATGCAATAAGTTCTGCAAAGTAACAGCATTTTTTGAAGTTGCAACATTGATCAGCATAAAGCAGCAAAACAAGGTACCTCTGCTGAAGTATATCAGTAGAAGATGAACAACCAGAACACTAGAGGTTCCGAGCCGTGGTCGACTGGACAATCTGTTCATCTGATGAGATGTTTTACAGTTTCAGAAACAGAAGGAAACATTAATATATATAAAACTGTACTGAATTTCCTTAATGTAAGTGCTACAACTGTGACAACGCATTTCCAGGAAACAGTCTCATGTCTACTGGTACTAAAAAAACATGATCATAGAATAAAATCTTAGTTTCACTTTCACCACGAGTCACCTACACAGAGAACTGTGCCAAGAAAAATGTTGTTTATCTTCAGATTATTTGCACAAAAAATTTATTTCAAGTAAAATGAAATATTCTGATATTGAAATTAATCACTTTTTCTAATCACTACCTCTGTTCATCAAGTGACAGATGTGAGGAGTCTTTGAAACATCATAAGCTCATATTTTAATAACTCCATTCTGGAAAAACATTTTCCTTTGAATATCGTTATACTCTATAATTAAGTCGTACTCTCTAAATAAAACTTATGAGATGTTTTGACACATAAGTTCTACATAGACTTGGAGACTAAATGCTGAAAGACTTTCAGCCTATTCTAGGTGAAGGTGCTAATAAGTGTAACATTTAAAATATATATATATAAAAATGTTATGAGGTTGACGTACCTGTTGCATGATGTGTTGATCATTCACACATGCTACACGGCAAAGTGTGTAAATGATTCTGGCCTGAGCTTGTTCTGTAACCTGGATCTACCTGTCTGGTGACACCTCCTTCCTGTACTTACATCTACTTCAATCTGTTCTTATTTACTGATTCGTGGCAACATTCAAAGTGTCTTTCTGTTCTGATTGAAGAAGTGTAAAAGATAGAAAATATATTACTCTATGTTTTTAAACATTATTCTTTTTTTACTTAAATTCTTAGAGGTCTAAAACTTTACAGTAAAGTGTCATGAGATGACTTTAGTTGTGATTTGACGCTCAATAAATAAAATGAATTGAATAAAAAGCCTTTCATTGTCATTGTATTGTCAGACTGTGAATCCAATCGGTGGAGTTGATAGTAGATTTCAGACTTTTCCAGACTTCACCCCCCTGCTTCACATACTGAACTATCTACCTGCCAACCACTCGTTCAACAAGAGATTCTTCATTGTTTGCAGGAATGTAGCAACGGTCTTTCCCTTCATTGACAGGTTTCACTTTGGAGAATTTTAGTGACATGCTTCCGGGTTCAGTTCATCACTGAACCACGACCAACGTCGTCTCTAATATATGTGAAGTAAATAAAAGAGGAAACGTTTAAAACTGTTGTGGATCCAACACCTGAAGCCATCAGATCGTAGATCAGGTGTATCCCATCATGCTTTGAGGTTTTGCAGTCAGTAGAGAGCAACTGCAGAATCTTGCTTCTAAATCTGCAGCCGCCTTGATCTAATGAAGCTATTGTCGCCTATGTGTGAAGTATGTGAGCAAGTCAGCGTTAAGTCAGACACAAATCTAACCGGCATGCCCTGCGCAGTGAAGGAATTTACCCAGAATTCTAAACCAAGCCTATGTACACTTCCTCCCTCTGTAAACACCCACCTACCCTACATGCTTCACATAATAACTGTCATTCTAACCCTGTCTCCTTGGCAGCTTTAGGAAACTGAGCATTTTTCCCATGAAGTCCCCATAAGTTACTTTCAGAATGAGTTCTTTTGCTTTCTTTTTTGTAAGTGACCTCGCAGTCAGTCTGTGGATCTCATCAGAGTAGGAGACTCATTATCTTCCAACACGAGGAAGGAGTTAGAGCAACGTTTGAATTCCTCACCAGTATCGTCATAACAATGGGATCACTGACTGTTACAGCTTCTTTGGAACTGGTTTGTCTTAGACAGGTGGAACAACAGCACCTGCAAGAGGAAAAATTTAAAATCTTTGCAAAGACGCCAGCAAGGCACAGATTCAAAATGTAGAATTCACAGTTTATTGTTGGAAACCTGTTTCCAAACAACTAATACAAAACAACAAGAAACTCATGAATAAAACTCAAGTAAGAAGTTCAAAGAGAGAATATTGCAACTATACCAAGCTGAACCTTGGACCCGAACCTGCTCTGAATGTGATTTCTCACCTTGATATTGACTTGTTTTCTCTTCACTACACATCTCTTTTACCCTCGAGTTTATTGAAGAGTTTTTCACCTTTTCATTGACAGGATTTTGTGTTTCTGGACTGTAGGTAATTTCTTTGGATCTGTTTAATTAATAAAGTTCTGCCTAATCTAATGAAGATGATTTTGTTTGTGGGTGTCCTGTGCTGTGTAAACTTTCTGTCCCAACACACCAGCTCCCACCTTTTGCTCCCTTGGTTCTCTATTTTACTCTTTGAGAAATATTCATATCCCATCAACGTGGAGTTCAGCTGCCATATTCCCATCATCCTCCAAATCTTGGTTTATTTTTTAATAAACAACAAACACATACAGTCAGAGCTTTCTAGGTATTCTCTTTAAGTCTTAAACTAAGATGGACATAAAATCTCAACTTGAAATCCATCACATACGAATGTATCTCAAAATATGTAACACATTTATTGCTTATTGTAGGTAACTCTTTGTGTAGCTGATGGTGTCTTCTCTTGAGTGTGATGAGATCTTTTGTCTAGAAATTAAACAAATATACTGATAAGATTTTCACTTTTTGCAATGTGACCTTACTGTTAAGGGCATTGTACTAATTTGTAGTGGGATTTATCAGGTTTTCATATCACCTGTAATTTTGCATATCATGACATATTCAACAAATACTTGTGGATATCCTTAAACGTATGTCCAATATGTTTTAAGCCAACAAACATCTGCATTTAAGGCCTGCCAGACATGCTCAGTGTAGATCTGCACTGTAAGAAAATGTGTTGTAGTAAATGTTGCCTTTTTCATTTTCTGTCTGGAAAATAGAGATGGAGAAAGATTAATTAAACACGTGTCTACACACAAGATATATGCTGGCAGACTTTTCATTTATGGTTGGTTGTAGTAAGTTGCAGCCGTCAGTCCAACCCCAGGTTCATACGTATATCAGTACATTCTCTCACTACATTTAAAACTCAAAACATTAAAAACAGTGAGAAGATACAAAATCACTAAAACCTGAACATATATATTTTCCTCTTATTCTTTTTGAATCATCATATTTTGTAAAAAATAAAATTACACTTTGCTCAACTTTATGCACAGAATATCAGGTTTGGGGAAACTCACAGGACAAAGTGGAAGTGAATAAAAGACATTTTATTTTAGACACAAGAAAATGAACCTCTGGGCCACTCCCCATGGACTAATAACTGATTTACTCACTCATGTTTTAGAACTGTTTGTTCCAGTACTTTAAAAGATAGAAACGATGATCTCTTTTTTACTTAACCTATTAACGTGAGCATGGTTTAAGATTTGAGACAAACATTTGAGGAACAATACAAGGCGTTTTGCTATTCAGCGCAGCGCAACTCAGTTCTGTGCATCTGCTTTGGCACCCTGTCACCATTCACAGTGACAACAGTGTAAACCGGGCTGTGACCAGATGGGCATTTAGTCACCTTGTATGACGTGGGGTCCCAAAAATCCTGGATTTTCTGACATCCTCTCCTGCTTCGATCACGCCGGAACACTAATTGTCCAAGTCTAAAACCTGTGTCCTTGACCTTACCATTATTCAAACGAGCCCTGGAATCTGCAGTCCGTCGATGTTGCTGTCATGCTCGCTGATAGACCACTGCCAGTGCCTCTCAATGATCCACTACCCATTTAGTCCCTGTTGCTTGTCCGGGTTCCTCTAGTCCCAAATTGATGTCCAAAGGTAGTTGTGGCTCCTGACCAAACATCAAAACCAATGGTGAGTAACCAGTGGACTGTTCAGTGGTGTTATAAGCAAATAACACTTGTGGAAGATGTTGTGGCCAGGTACATTTCTGGTGCGGGGTAATGGGTATGCATCACGTCGAGTCTTGGAATTGAGCTGGCGATAATCAACGCACAGTTTCAACGTACCTATCTTTTTTTCGGACCAAAACAATTGGAGATGCATATAGACTGCAACTTTCTCTCACCACTGCATCCAGCAATTGTTGAATGTGATTTTTGACTTCCTCATACTGTGAGGGTGGAATGCGGCGATAACGCTGTTTCACTGGGATCTCATCTGATAGAATATGATGTTCTATAAAATCAGTGCATCCCAAATCACCATCATGTTTTGCGAACACATCAGCAAAGGTCCTTAACAACATTTTACTTCAGTCTTCTGAGTTTCTGTGAGATTTGACATCAGTGGTTTTAATAATGTTTTCAAAATCCTTATGTGCAGCATTAGCTTGTCCACTGATAGTGGAGACATGAAAACTCTGTCCATCTCCATCCCAAAAATCAACAAAGGATTCTGTTTGAGAAGTGCAACATACTCCATGCACTTCTCCCAGTAACAGCTGTAGCACTGACATTAACCACTGGCACACAGGTTACTCCATTTTCTATTAAAAGAAATGAGGGAGACAGTAACACACCTGCGGACAAATGAGTCCCATCCGTTGCCATAGGTTCTAGTAGTGCCTCGGATTGTCCCGATAATTTACTTCTGGGAGCAGCAGCAGGGACCAAGACCATAGAGCATTCTGGTAGCTTAACTGGGGCTCTTGACTGGACACGAACCCTCCCAATACACCTTTCAGGGATTTGCTGATCCATTTGCTGACAGCAAAGGAGTACTTCTTTCCAGCCTGGTTCAGCCTGGGTCACAGGAGGAGCAGAAAACAAATCTGGACCAAATTTGTCATGCAGGACCTTGTAATACCGACTAATGACATTCATGCCAAGTAGTCCAGGGGTTAATTCCTTATGTTTCTTAAAACCTGTTGGTGGTAGGTCTCGCACTACTAATATCCCACAATCTTGAATAGTAGTGCCCGAAACAGTTACGTCTACTTCAAAGTAACCTAATTGGGGGATACTTAAACCATTGGCAGCGCTAAGTTTTAACTAGCAACAGTTCTTTAGTCTTTGCTCACCATCGGGCATACATTTACTAAAGAAATAGCTTTCTGTAATTGTGCTTACCATGGAACCAGTATGAAGGAGGCATGGGGTCTCCACTCCTCCAACTTTCACCTTAACTGTCGGGCACTGACCCACCAACTATTTTAAGACTGTTGAGCATGTTTATGTAGACACAGTTGAGCCTCCTTTGGTCTCCTAATGAAGTCTGGCCTTGTTGGCCATTTATCTGGCCTTGTTGTTGCTTGAACATCTGTTGGATCTGTTGCTGTTGTTGCAGTCGCCCGCCTGGAATGTTCTGCACTAGCGCACAGCTGCAAACATCTCGGACCGGCACACACGCATGGATGAACACCTTGCTGCATATTGCTGCACTCCACTTGCTGCATTCTTTGTTACTTAAACATTCCATTGTTCTTCTGTTTTGACTTGCGTTTCTTACTTTATTGTGCTCTTTATTTATTGTGTTCCTCTTCTTTCTTTACATTTCTTTACATTTCAGAGGTCGCTGTCAGTCGTACAAGCATTTCACTGCATATTGTACTGTGTATGATTGTGTACGTGACAAATAAAATCAGAATCTGAATTCCTTCATCTCAACAAACTCAGAGATTGATCTTAATCTGGAACGGTCAGGCCCAGCAGACACTGAGCTACACTTGGTTACTTCAGTCTGTGCTTGACACCAGGTGGTGGGATTAACGTCAACCCCGGCATCACCTTCCTGCACCCACCAAATAGCCTCTTCCCTAATCTCGCACATTGACGTGAGGTCTCTCTCTGGCCAATCTTTTAAGCTCTCGTCGTAGGGTTGCATCTCTAACGTGCTGTATAAACTGATCTCTCAAAACAACTGCATGATTGTGGACGCTACCAGGATCGTTGGCCAAAATAGAGTCCATTAATTGCACAAGAACATGTGAATATTCTGTAAGTGACTCACCATTTCTCTGTTTTCGTTCAGAAAACTTCTGTTGAAGAGTAACCAAAGGTTGATGATCCCCATATGTCTGCTGAAGAATGTCAAATATCAAATCAGGGTTGTCCCATTTTCCTTGCAGTCTAAACTTCACCTCATGGAGAGCCTGTCCACCTAAGTGATCAAATAAAAATCTTACTTTTTCTCTGTTGGTGTCATGAACAACAGTCATTTCTTTATTCAACTTAAAGTGCCACACACTAGTTTGTCATTATCTAAATGTACATAAGCATGATTACAGGGTTAAACATCATACCAAAACTCTGTCCTCTTAGTTTCCTCTTTCTCTTGTGTATCAGACATTGGATTAACACTAGAACAACCAAGGCCGGGCTGCCTTAACCACTGTATGAATTAAACGTGAATCATTACTAGGTACCCTGTAAATTCAGCCACTCGTCGTCTACGTGTCTGTGTTTTATACTATTCTCGACAAAGCCGTAATAAACGCTGGACTGGATCTTTATAATGCGACTCACAAATGAACTCCAGCCCGACCACATGAGAGGACAAGGCAGACAGCTGAAGGTACTAGGTGTGGACGGTGAGAAACTAATCCTCACGCATAAGGGACTGTGAATCTGATCAGAGTTTGATGCGCAATATTTTGTTCAAGTGAACCACTTAGAAAACACTTGATGACCGCCTACAGCCAATTTAGTGGTTCTCAGATTCTGGGAGTTCGAGTATTAAAAGGACATACTTAGACAATATTCGGGATGAATTGCCATAAAAACATTTTATTTATTCAGTTTAGAGGTTTACACAACACATCATCAATCATTGTGCCGGTTTCACTTGAATTGTCCACTTGTAGAGCAAATGAAGCATCACAATGCTTCGAACCATGAGTCGACCAGTGGGCTGGAAAGCTTCAGCTTATCATGAGGCTTCACCATCACTAGTTGTTACTACTGACTAGTGCGTTTCAAGATGATAGAAAAGGCATCATTGTACAATCCCCGTCTACTGCATGTTCAACATTAACTCCCTTCCTTAAACGGTTGAGTTACTTTCACACATAATCCTTCAGTGGTCTCAACACAACAGGGTAAGTTCAGGTATGTCTGATGTCACTGAATGCTACTGCAACCAAACCCCACAGCACGTTTTATTTTGATATTGAATGTAGTATCTTATTAACAGTAACCTAGTTATCATGGTTATGGTGGATTATGATGTGGTCTCTATCAGTATGACCCCCTACATCTATAAGGGACTAAAGCATAATAATATTACTCCATTCTGTCCAATAAGGTGATGACAGATCTGTACTGAAAACTCTCACTCTGGTAGAAGTAATCTAACGGTGTAGTAACTACTAACGCTGTCATAGCCATCGATATTGTAGCCATAACAGGAACACAGACATAGGCACTCTTTACTTAAACACATCCCCCCTTTGAGGGTTTAGAACTGGACCTCTTCATGATCCCCCGAACAGATAGCTTGAAGTCACTGATCATGCAAACACTGTCCTCGCAGTCTTACACGCCTCTCTGCAGCTTCTTTACGGCCGTCACCCCCCCAACAGTATCAGCACCCTATAGAGACTG
>JAUMTR010271686.1:0-15220 GCA_032270685.1 Microctenopoma stevenorrisi | reverse complement strand
TCTAACAAATAAGAAAATATGTAAAGTTTAGTTTTCTGTATTTAAACTAATAGTGTTGATGTAAACATCAACTAGAATAACATAAAGTAAAATACATAAAACTTCATTATAGAGTGGTTTGGGTTTTTTGCTGCTGCTTGTTCTGTGAGTACCAGAAAGACAAACGTTAGGCTGACTGTGAACTTGAGTCTTTGTGTTTTCAGAATCAGCTTGTTGAGCTGTTTGCTGATGATGAGGAACCAGATGAGTGTTAAAGCGACCAACACATAAACTCCTGGGTCTTTGGTACTTTACAAAGGAAAGTAGTAAAGTAATCAAATAACTTTGCTGAGAAACCACAGAACCAAATGAAAATATATGCTTTTACTTTTACTTTATTTTACTTGGCAGATGACTTTCGAGGAGAGGACAGTTTTACTTTCTCTCTCTCTCTCTCTCTCAGCTGTTCCTGACCTGAGCTCGACTCTGCATAAACACACAGAACAGAGCAGGAAAAGTGAGAGTTCATGCCAACATTGACATAGACTGACCTCAACATTGTGCTGGAGTCTTATTAGGGCAGTTTCCTCCGGCATCCCTTCAGAGTCTCTGTAGATTTAGTTAAGATCAGAACAAGTTTGACACCTCTCTTTAATCCTGAATTGATTCTGCTGTGATCACGTTCTGCCCCCTGCTGGCAGCTTCCCGTCACCTCTCTCACAACTTTTTACTGCCCTCTGACACTGTGTTGCTGTGGACTTTCAGCAGAAGTGAGTCCGCCCTCATTTTTGTCCTGGTTTTGTCATGTTTCACTGTGAATGTGAGCTATTATCTGCTGTGAGAGGATCTAGTGTTAATGTTGATGTTAAAGGGAGCGACGTGACAGCTGACACTGTGCCATGTCTCTGCCTTCTCCAGTGACAGCTGTGTGTCATGTGGCTCCTTCGAGAAGCATAAACTGGCTTTTGTTCTGTTGTACTAGCTCACTCTCTTACCACATGGTGTCAGGGTTCATCTGAGCTCAGCCAAATGACACAGCTCCCAGTAAACCCGCCCATAGTAAACACTCTCAATGCCACATCACAGTTCGTTTGATGGGTTCAGGAGAAATGTTTGTTGCGGCTTTACAGACATTTTCAGTCATCTTTTTCTTGAACTCTGCGTGGGCAGGTGAGTTTTGTTTGTGTCTGTCAGGTTGTGTTACTGCTGACTGACCGGGTGTACAGGATAGAAACTGTTTGTGGGTGTCTGTGTCTGTTTACCTGTCCAGCTGTTTCTCAGCTGTCACTGACAGCTGGGATTGGCTCCACCACTCCCCCGACCCTTAAGAGGACAAGTATAGGACAGTGGATGGATCAGCTGTGTAGCTTTGAAGGAACAGTTCAAATGGTTCCAACGGAAAAAGATCTTTAAACTGTGATGATGTGAACTAAAAACGTGTTTTTATAGACCACACGTTGTTCTTTATTTTTATTTATTAACTTCTGCTTGAAGCTTCCTGATAATTACAATGATGTTAAAAGCCAAATTTGCTAATATAGAAATTCCTAATGTTGTTAAAACAGTGTTATATGTTGTTTTTAACACACCGATGTTCTGGTGGAGAAAAGACGTAGAAATTATATCAACAGACAGAACATTTCTAAGCAGATGAAACAAACAGTCCTGAGCCTTCGTGTCTACACTGAACGGTAGTAGACAAACAGTTTTTTCATAACTGCTTAAGTCACATTTGCGCAAACAAACACAGCCTGTATGTCTGGATTACTGCAAGACTTTCACAACAGCCTTAAGAAACTGCTCACCACCCCTCTCCGCTTACAGCCTCTGGTCATTTGTCCTCAACGCCTCTTCTTCTGCAACACATGACCCACATCTCACATCATCAGCTGATGCTGTTGGTCGCTGACTGTCATGTAGCTCATGCCGTTAATCACACCTTTATTCTCTCAACAACAAATTGACTCCAGTTGTTTAGGGTTTCACCTGCTTTTTTCCACCGTGTCTCGTGACTGTTTCAGTAAAGGCAGAACAGACTGTGTAGACCACATTTTGTGACCAGTTTGTGTAGAAAATGCAGCTCTTGGTGTGATTTTGTGCAAAAACAACAGGTTAGATTCGATTTGTCATGAACATGTTTTTTGTTTTAACTTCATCATTGATTAAGGTTGTCTTTAAAATCTCAAAAGCATTTTCAGGCCCCATGTGACGTTATGAGGTCATCCTTTTTAGTTTGAACTGTGCAAAATCCCCCAAATTTCTCTTAATTTAAACACACAGTCTTCTTACTTTAGAATCTGAAAGCAGAGAAAATGTGTTCAGAAAATGTTCAGAATAATTGTTTTAGAGATATAAAAAACGTCTTAGAGAGTAAATGTTAGTTTTAGACTGTGGTGGAATAGAAACGATATTTCAGTTTCTTTATTACAGGTCTTTGCCCTGTAATGAGGTGATGGAGGAGATGGATCATCGTCCTCTGGGAGAAATCTCTCTTGTGTAATTGTCTTTTTGTGGAAAATCAAGTGAATGTTTTTTACCTTCCACCACAGCCTTGGTAAAAACAAATCTCCTTTTGGAGATTAAGAAAGTATTATTCAATCTATTTAATAACATTTACATGATTTTAATTCTTATTCAGATCCAGTGAGAGTGAAACCTGGAGAAGATGTTCTCCTTCAGTGTGTAGCTTCCAGAGATTCTTCCATCAGACTGTTGGAGTGGATCAGACCTGAGCTGAAGTCAGACGGTGATGTTTTCTTCTACCGTAACGAGCGCTCCTATGAAAACTACCAACATCCATCTTATCGTGGTCGAGTGAAGCTGAAAGATCCAGAGATGAAGGACGGAGACGTGTCTGTGGTTCTGAAGAACGTCACCATCAATGATGCTGGAACATACGAGTGTCGAGTCATCGTCAGCAGTGTTACAGTAGGTGGAGAGAGAAGCAGCTCTGAGCTCAGAGACACTGTGAACGTGGAGGTTTCACACTCAGGTGAGTTACTGTGTGTGTGTGTGTGTGTGTGTGTGTGTGTGTGTGTGTGTGTGGAAATGGATTCATCACCTACCTGACACCTCACTGCTCACATCTTCTTCTTCTTCTACAGGTGACGCAGCTGCACAAACTCTGGGTGAAGGAGACACTGATACGTTCAGCAGTGATGGAGAAAAGCAGGAGCGACATGTTAGACTGAGAGTCGGTCTGTCCGTTGCTGTTGTTTTGCTTCTGGTTTCTGTTGGTCTCATTTTATTTAGAGCACATAAAGAACGTTTTAGGTTCCCTTTGTACCATCAGCCTCCTGAAAATGAATGTAAACAACAGCAGGTTGAAAAAAAAAGTCATAACAAGGCACTTTACAGTTACTGCTTTACTATAAATAAATAAATACATACATACATATATATAAACTTTTAAACATATTTATATATATATATATATATATATATATACACACACACACATATGTATTTATATACATGTAGGAATTGCAGTTAAAACGAGCTGTAGCTGAGCCATTGAACATGCTGATATGTTATGTTAAGAGAGAGCAGACAACCTGCAGAATCCCCGACAGGTTTGCAGGTTCATAAGTTTATATGTGTCCAGGCCAATGTAAAAACCACAGAGGCTGTAAAAAGCCACGTATGTGCAGAGTTACTGTAATATGGGCCCCTGGTCACACAACGGGGAAGTTGTGCAACGTCCTTTAAACGTTTACGATCGGCGTGCAACTTCTCCTTTTCTCGTTGTTACACTGAGTAATGAAGACATGTGCAAAGAAGTAAATTCTCGGGGATCCAGGACTACGTGTGATTTAGTTTGTTCACTGACTAAAGTCAGGCTACATCAAATGATTGGATTTGACCCACTTCAGCTGTAAAATCTGCTTCTGAGCCAAAGACTACTGTGATTGTTGAGTCATTTTCTGGTAGCTGTCCTGTCTGCAGCGCTGGATATGACGGGTTTGTTCTCTGTGTTTAACTGAAAACGTCTGTAATTCTTGTTTAATTTCACCTTGAATTAAAGCCGGACGTGTCATCTTGACTGTTTTAGTTTACATTCATTGTTGTGGGGAACAGAGGACAAAGTCCAGGAGGGTGATGTTCATGTCTGACATGTCTGATGGGGGAGAAAACAAACCTGACTGACCTTGTTGGGCTCTTTGCTGATGATGATGAGGAGCCAGATGAGTGTTAAACACATCAATGCACAGACTCCTCTGAGGCTTTGCTGGCGCCCGGGAGAAAATAAATTCAAGCAGCTGCAGGATGTTTGTCTTTTATTTAGGCAACGTCCCAAAGTTCACATGTTTCCTGCTGCAAACTTCCCAACTTCACCGCTCGTATAGATATAAACCTGCCAGCTTCTACTTACAACCAGACAAGAACAGCGTGACCTGCTGCAGGTTTAGTTGTTTCTGTGACCTGGTGTCGTGAATGTTTCGCTTTTAGTTAATTCAGTGTTTAACTTTTTTTTTTTTTAATATAAACAGAAATCTAACATTCCCCTGGTGAACACATGAGACGTGTCCATCGAGTGTTTGAGGCTTTTTATGTGATGACGTGAGACACAGTTTGGTTTAGATCTGGAGAGATTGTTTTGAAGTTTAAAGTTGGTTGATGATCAGTTTGACGTTTTCGTCGTGTTTCAGCGTTAAAGTAGATCTAACTTCACCAGCACCTGTCCTGTGGTTGTATTCTGTGGTTTCTGAATGAAACCAGCTTCATATCGTATCATCTCTTTCTCTGACGCTGACTAAATAAACTAGTCCAGCATAAAATGTTCTGATGACCTTAACTTTACTGATTCAATCCATTCTGATTCACGCTCCCACCCTGAAGGTGGAGGTAACGCACCCACAAGATGTTTGCCAACCATTAAAGAAAAAGGGGAAAGAAACTGTAATAATTCACTGTCACCACTCTCCACTATTAAAACAGGTCCAGGTAAAATTCATCAGGAGCTACTTCATGAATTATTTCTGATTATAAACTGTGGTCGTTGTCTGGGTACCAGCACATGGAGGAATATCTGGTGATGAAAGAGCAGACAGAAGAGCAAATAAGGCAACACGAGGTGGAGAATGAATCCAAAAGTCTGGTGTGGCAGGAAACACTGGAACAATGGCAGCTACGATGGGACAGCAAGACAAAAGGTCAACATTCGTATAACATTTACAAACTACAGGAAAGAGGAAAGACCTTTGGGCAGGATGAGGATTGACCGCTGCAGCTTGAATGTGGACCTTTTTCTCACAGGGAAACACCCAACTGCTCTGTGCACTACTGAAAAAACAGATGTGGAAAGTATAATCAGGAGAGGTGAGACAGTGGAAAACATCAAAGTCCATTAAGTTGATGGTAGTGATGGGACTTTACAGCTCCCTAATGGCTCCTCGCTTAGTATCACTGAAAGCCTCATATTAGTCTACTTTAGCACTCATGGCTATTTTACGTGCTGGTAAGTGTTTTCATAAATGTCTTATTTATTCTGACTCTTTATACAGTAAATATTTTTACTGCAGGTTGGCATCCAGAAATGTAGCTTTTGGATTTGATCATTTTACTAATCCAGTACACGTGCCTGGCCCATACGACCCGCGTTTAGCCCCTTCCCTCTCTCACATTATGGTATCCTCCCGGTCTGTCTATGCTTGTGACTGCCCATCAAAATGTAGTCCCGGCTCTCCCCAACAGGACTCGGCTCTTAGACCCGGCTCGTCCATCTAGTTGATGGGGCGCTGGTCCAGGAGGAGGAAAGTAATAAGCAAACACCCCTCTGGCTTGTGTGGTTATTGTGGGGAAGAAGAAACGGTTACACATCGTATCCTGCCGGAAATATGAGCAGGAGAGGCAGAAGGAGGTGCTTAGGAGGGTTTGAGTTGCGAACTATCGTAGGTCCTCCTGGAGGGCTGTGCAGGATCCTGTTCTGCTTTTTGGCGCGTTCAGGGCTGTAACTGTGTTCTATACTCCGAAGCGGTAGGGGGCGGTAATGCTCCTCCCGCGGGTTGCCACCCGCCGTTAAACGACAAAAAAAGAGAAGAAGAATAGATGCACGAGGAGGCAGCAGTAAATCCTAGGAAGAAGAAGAAGAAGAAGCTGCAGGAAGAAGCTGCAGTGGAGGCGGGCTGCAGTAAATCCCAGGAAGACGACGAAGAAGAAGTAGGTGTAGCTGTAGCTGTAGCCACATGGTCCAGACACATACGGACAGTTGAGACAAACCGTCTTTCTGCACGGAATAAAAAAGGAGCTTTGGTTTTTACACAGAGAAGGAGGAAGAAATGTGTGACGTACCGCGGGGTGATTGTGCACGTGCCAGAGACGGAGTCGGTGGTTTTCAGGGGAGAGTAAAAAAAACTCCATCAAAAACAAAGACAGGGTGAGAAATGTTTTTATTTCCTTACAAGACAAACAACGCAAAACAATGTAGGTTTCCACCCGTAAAACAAGTAAACACTAAACACGTGACGGGGAGTTTTTTCTGGAACAACACCTGGTGTTGTTTCAGCGTCAGTCTCAGGTCTCTAGTTTCTGGTCTCATGTCTCTAGTCTCTGGTCCCCTCCTGCTGCGTTTAGTGAAACTTTGTGCTGTTCTCAGGTCTCTGAGACCCTGACATATTTTCAGGCTTCACTTTCTCCACCTGCGCAGCAGCAAGTTGCTAAAATGTATTTTTAAAAACTGTTGCATATCAGCTGGGAGTCAGCAGAGACGTAGTAGTGGATCATGTGTTAACAACAGCTTTAAAGGTTAAAGTGTGTGAATAAAAGGACGATCAGACGGTGCTTCAGTCTATAAAGCGAATTATACACTGCTATTTCATAAATAGAATAATAACTTGTCTAAACATATTAGTGACGTGTTCTGTTTATTAAAGGCGACACGTTGATTTTTAAATCTCTGGATCCGCCCATGAAGTCTTCATAGATGTCAGAGGGTTTCATTATCCAGCAGCAGCAGCTTTCTGGGTTTTCTCAGCAGACATGTTAATCGTGGCTTTTCACACGTTTCTCCTGGGTTTCTGTTTGACTTCCACATTTTCAGGTGAGACGTGTTTGTGTGTTTGTGTGTGAGCAGAGAGAAACGATGATTCATGTTTTACTTTGTGGTTAAAAGTAAACTGACAGTTGTCAGATCTGTTTGACTCAGTGAGACCTGGACGAAGAAAAGAGTCGAGTTTTATATGAGAAAAGACTCACTTGTAGTTTCTTTGAATAGGAGTAAATGTCTAAATAATACACATTTAAAGTGTGATGTGAATAGAAACAACAGAAAATATTTGTTCTGTGTTTCTGTACAGTAACCCAGGAAATGGTGCTGTGGACAGATTCTGGATGTAAAAGAATACATTTATTGTGAAGAGAATGATGAAGGAGAAAAGACCAAGTGACCAGACATTTACAAACAAGCTCCCCATATTTTTAGGGCTTGAAACTGCGCCTCCTGATCAATGAAATGACTAATGTGGCAGATAAATATTCTGAGGAAAAAAACACGTACTGCTGCTTATCATCAGGAAACAGCTGTGTTGTTGCAGATTGTTCATAGCATTAAGTTTTTATAGGTTTCCTGCTGATATGGGAGTTTAAACTAGACTTTCAGCACGACTAGACTAGACTTTGAAGCCGCTTTCACACCAACAGTTGGTGCCTGCACCAAACAGCCCATTCGGACCAAAAGCTTTCAGTTTAGTTCGTCTTCGTTGGTGTGAAAGCATCAATCGCACAAAATAAATTGGTCCTAGACCTCCAAAAACAGGCGGCCTCGGTTCACTTGACTCTGCACCAAACGCTGCACTCTGGTGCGGTCCACCTGGTGGGAACGCGCACCGAACCAAAACAGGACCAAACGCTATGGTTGGATTTAAATCGTGTGGACTTTATTTTGTTAAAACAACTCAATCTACTTCCTGGATTTGCTTTTGTAGTTCCCGCGGCAGACGCGTCGCTGCCCAATGAGCTGGGAGAAAGTTCTCGCGGGATTTAAAGTCACGCACTTTGGTTCGCTTAGATTTATTCCCCGTGTGAAAAGGAACGAATCAAAAGCGAAGTGATACTTTGTTACAAACTCACCACCTGGTTCGGACCAGACGAACTGTGGTGCTGGTTCTGTATCTGTAGATGCTACACGTCATGAGATACAAATATGAGAAGAGCTTCTAGTGTCAATACTGAATTACTGTTTGTGTGAAACGTGTTGGAGAAATCACCAAAATTCCCAGAGTCTGATGTGACGTAACTGTATTTGATTGACTGCACAGGAAACTCCCAAATGTTCTGTTGACAGTGATTTAAAACTAGACGGTTCAACACCTGCTGAAGACAAGTACATACGATTGTCCTCCTTTAGAAACAGACACCTCCTAAATCAGCTGTGTTGACAATGGACACATTTAGTTTTTTTTATTTGATTCAATAAAGTAATATCTGTGAAGGTTCTCAGTCATCCGGGTCATGGTTAAAGGGTTGATCCAAATGCAGCTGGACTGGTTTGGTTTCCTGCTGACGAGGGTTTTCTCTAGATAAACAGAGTGATGTGTAGAGTTAGAGTTATCACTAGAGATTTATTTCACTCTCCTCTTCTTCTCCTTCTTTGTTTAGATCCAGTGAGAGTGAAACCTGGAGAAGATGTTCTCCTTCAGTGTGGAGCTCCCAGAGACTCTGTCATCAGACTGTTGGAGTGGATCAGACCTGAGCTGAAGTCAGACGGTGATGTTTTCTTCTACCGTAATGAGCGCTCCTATGAAAAGTACCAACATGAATCTTATCGTGGTCGAGTGGAGCTGAAAGATCCAGAGATGAAGGACGGAGACGTGTCTGTGATTCTGAAGAACGTCACCATCAATGATGCTGGAACATACGAGTGTCGAGTCATCGTCAGCAGTGTTACAGTAGGTGGAGAGAGAAGCAGCTCTGAGCTCAGAGACACTGTGAACGTGGAGGTTTCACACTCAGGTGAGTTACTGTGTGTGTGGAAATGGATTCATCACCTACCTGACACCTGGTAACTCACACTGGTTCTGATCTGCAGCTCTCACACATGAGGACACATGGGATGAAGAACAATCTGATCAAACCATCACTGATAAAACAAAGAGTGTTGGGCTGGTTGTTTGTCTGACAGTTCTTCTGGTGGTCAGTGTCGTCGTTGTTGTTGTTGTTGGACCTCGGATCTTTACAAAGAAACAACACCTGAAGCCAACTTCATATAAACCCATCATCTCCTGCTTGCTGACGTCTGAGACTGTTTGTACCGAGACTGACCAGAAGCCCCAGAGCTAATCTGTATCTTTATTCTGACCTCAGCTCCTCCTTTTGTTGTTTATTTCTGTTTGTCTTTACGTTGGAGACTCTCTCCACCCTGTTACATGTTCCCTATGGACGGTGATAAGGACCTATCGAGTCAGGGCGCTTTAAGACACAAGGGATCTTCTGGAATAATATCCAACCTTCGCAGAGACGTGAGCCCAGTGATATAGTTTGATCGTAACACGACACCGAGCGGCGTCGAGCTGGAGAGACCGTCTCATCACTCACAGAACCAGGGTTACACCGTAACCCTCGCGATCTCTTCACCTGGACGACGAAGAGTCATTGCCTACACAAACGTGAGGAGGACATGCAGTCAGACATCTTAAAGAGACGGTACGCTACATTACTGATGTTCACCATCACACAGAGATCGATATCCTGAGACCTGATGTGATCCCACATTTGACAATTTTGCACAGATTTCATTTAGTGAATTTTTTCTGTTAGTTTGTTTTGTGGCAGTGCACCTTTTTACGAATATATATATAACGTAAACAACAGTTTTTAATAAAGTTTTCATAAGGATTTGGAGCCACCAGTCAGTTATGTTTGTAACTTTGTTTGTTTACATACTAACCTCCATGTCATAAAGGAAGGTTTAAAAATCTCACCGTTATGAAGCAGAAACAGAATATGTTTAAAATATTTTCATCTAAAACGAATCTATTTCTTTAGAGAGACCTAAAGAGTCCGTTTACCAGTCCAGCAATAAACTGAATGAACTGAGGTCATTTCCATGGAGTTTTAAGCCAGCGCAGGTAAATTGGTTGGAGAGTCACAGGAGGAGCAGCTGTGATCATCACCATCTGTTCGCAGCAGAGGGGAAAAGGCAGAGACCAGAACTGTGCAGCACCGACCTATATAGAGACCAACATGCGATGTAGGACAAAAGACAAGATCATGGTGAACGTCTGCATATGGCACGCAAATAGAGTGGCCATGGTAACCTTCACGTATGACTGCAATTAGCTTCATGTTCACTCACCGCATCTGTTTTTTCTGCCTCAGTCTGAAAACTGATACGTGATGGTTGACTGATGGCGCGTTACAGATACGCAAACATGCGTTGGGTAACACATTCAGGAAACGCTGCTGCTGTAGATAAACGCTGTCGTATCTGCAAACAGAAAAGGCTGAAACGTGCATTGGTTCTGGAGCAGAAGCAGAACGCCAGCATGGAACCATGTCATGTTTTCAGCTCCTCCGGTTCTGCCCTGATCATGTTCTGCTGTCATCCGTCTATATATAGAGATGTGCAAACATGGGTGGAGATAAACTTTCCCAATCTGAACTAAAACAAACTTCTTGACTCTGCCTTTAGACTTTTTGTTTACTTTTTCCAGCTTCGTAGGAAAGTCGAGCACGATAACTTGACCATATTTCACCCACGCTAGCTTCCTGTACGTTTCAGGATCCAGTTCAATGTTTTCCTCCAGGTTTATAACTTGGCACCTAATTACCTGCTGGAGCTTCTTGCTCCGACTCCCCTTTCAGAGCCCTGTGCTCCTCTGATCATTTACTAACTTAAAACCTTGCTTAAAACTTCATCTTATCTTACTGATGGTATTTTATTGTAATACTGCTCAATGTATATTAACCATATGCATATATGTTATGTACAGAGTAAGTCATTTCAAGACTTGGGAAACTGGCTCCTGTATAGATCTAATGTCAGAGCGACCAGCTCAGTTGAAACTCACAGGTACCTCTGTGAAGTAGCCAACTGAAAACCACATCCCAAATGCCCAACGGGACGGAACTGAGGAATCCTATTACACATATTAAACATCAAGCGAACTCGCCCGGACACGAGACGTGACCTACCACGGTCAGACTCTCAGCGGTTAAATTGTTTGGTGCTCATTCACTTTCTGTTCAGGAGCCTGATTCACTTCCACTTCTGGCGTTTGCTGCTCTAATGACACAAACTGATACTTAGACGATCTTCCAGGTGAACTTCTTGGTGCATTAGTCAGAAAGCAGGAAATAGATCAATCGGAACGACATTCCTTTGGAATGAATCATCCTTTTGATCTCACCTCGTCTTCCTCTCTCCTCTTCATCATCAGTCCCCCCGATGCTTTATAGTAGTGATGGGTAGATGAGGCCCCATGAAGCATAGTGGCACATCACCCAAACTGTTTTAACACTGTCACTGTGCTACTGGTCAACTGCCACCTGCTGGATCTTAAGACAGTCACTCTTCAGTCTTTTGTCACACGTTGTATTTCTCACGCAGAAAATAATTTGTAGGCTAATATGTCGCAGCGCCTAATATTCCTCAGACAGTATCATCTCACTGTGAAACTAGCGCGTGTCCGCCGGAGTCCTGAGCCTGTCACTCTCCAGCCGATCAAAAAGGAGGAGGAGCCTACACAACAGCCAATCAGAACGTAGCAGGATTGTAATTGATTTCCATATTGTACATTATACGTGAATCCAAGTTTAAAATATCTTTGATACATTTAAAATAGACTATAGGTTAAATAATAAAAGTGAATGTCAACTTGTTAAATAGTGAAAGTGAAGGGGATGTTGCTCGTGGACTTGTCTTTGGGGCAGGCTGTTGCTTTCGAGAAAACACGCTCACGTGGGACAGATGAAGCCGGAGGGACAAGAACTGCAATGACAGGAGGAAGAGGTGTGGACATGTGGTTTCTCCAGTAATTCAAAGATGTGTTCCAGCTTGGTTTTCTGGCAGAGACGCTCCCCCTTCAGACACAGTTTGGCGCTTCGCTGAGAGGTGATACGGCAGCTGTGTCGGTCACGTGACTCCTTCTTAAAGCGACACACGCATCGATACGAGGTCTCGCTCTTTGAGCTAGATGCACGTGCACGCGCATCAGTGTTGCTCGACCCATCACTCCTTTCTAGTGTCTTTGCAGATATTTGCACGATCTTTCATTCTCTGAGGCGCTTTATCCTCGTGAGAGTCGCTGGGGGTGCTGGAGTCTATCTCGGATGTCGTTTCGGGCGAGACACCCTGGACAGTTCACCGGTCCATCGCAGGTCCGACATACAGAACCCTAACCCTAACCCTCACATTCACACCTACGGACAACTAATTCAAGAGAAATCAATCTCCTGACCCCGGGAATCGAACCCAGGTCTGACTCTGTGAACCACTCAGCCTGACTTTATAAAGTGCCAGAGGAGACCTGCTCACAGCTTCTTTTAATGAAGGAGGATTCATTATTGAATTCATTACTGAGTGCTCCACCCTCTTTCCATGAAACATGAGTCTCTTTGTTAGGAGCGTTTCCACAGAACTACTCCTCACACAGCAGCTGTCGTGATGTTTTCAGCAGACGTGTTGTTGGTGGATTTTCACATGTTTCTCCTGGTTTCCTGTTCGACTTCCACGTTTCCAGGTCAGATTGTGCTTGTTCGTGTTGGAGAAGAACTGACCTGTTACATGTTTTGGTGTCAGCGTCAGTAATAAAGTCATCTCTATGTCATGTTAAATATCTCTTTGTATTCTGACAAACTAGAAGTGTTTAGTTTAGTGATGATGTGAAACAGCGGACCAGTGAATGTTTTTCCTGTGTGTTCACATACATTCATATTTAATTTACATGCGAGGTAGTGGGACATGTTAGACGCCAGGAAGCTGACTCAGTCCTTTATTCTCTTTCTGTTTCGTTCACTTTATACATGAACTACTTCTTTCATTGAGATTCAGTTTAACTGTTTTTTAACTTAAATATTAAAGTTCACAACTAATTTACTGTTACACTCTGACCGACGCAATCATAAACGTTAAGAATTAATTCTCACTGAATTCAGCTGAAAGCTACAAACAAAGCTTTAGTGACTTAATGAAGTTCTGGAAAAACTAAAATGACACAGAACATAAACAAAGGAGATTTTAGTTAAAGCTGAATTTACCAAACTATAAACTGTGACTTTTATTCTCTGTGGTTCATGGATCAAAATTGTTGATGATTTTATGAGATGCATTAAGTAACCTGGTTACTGAGCAACACTGAATCTAGAGTCTGTATAAAGTCACCATAGTTACCATGAGATGCAAGTATAAAGAGCTTTTAGTTTCATTACTGATGAGCATCATGTGACATAATAAAATTAATTAGTTTTATTTGATGGATTGTCCAAAATCCCCCAAGTTTTTTTTAATTTCTTCTATGCTGTCTGAAATATAACCAAACGCTCTGCATTCAGCCCAAACAACGTTATAAGAACAGACATCAGATGCAGCTATGAAAACCTGAGTCATGTGTTCGTGTTCCTTACACAGAACAGTGTTTTTTTCTGACAAACAGCACATGTTCAGTCTTCTTCTAGTTGTGCTGTCGTGTCGTTACTCTTTACTCTAAATTGTCTTTTCTCTTTGTTTGGATCCAGTGAGAGTAATTCCTGGAGAAGATGTTCTCCTTCAGTGTGGAGCTCCCAGAGACTCTGTCATCAGACTGTTGGAGTGGATCAGACCTGAGCTGAAGTCAGACGGTGATGTTTTCTTCTACCGTAACGACCGCTCCTATGAAAACTACCAACATCCATCTTATCGTGGTCGAGTGGAGCTGAAAGATCCAGAGATGAAGGACGGAGACGTGTCTGTGGTTCTGAAGAACGTCACCATCAATGATGCTGGAACATACGAGTGTCGAGTCATCGTCAGCAGTGTTACAGTAGGTGGAGAGAGAAGCAGCTCTGAGCTCAGAGACACGGTGAAGGTGGAGGTTTCAGACTCAGGTGAGTTACTGTGTGTGTTTGGTTCTGTTGTGCTCTTTAGTCATTACATGGTAACTCATGCTGGTTCTGATCTGCAGCTCTCACACATGAGGACACGTGGGACGAGGAGATGACTGATCAAACCATCACTGATGGAGAGAAGAAGGAAGAAGTTATTGCTGGACTGACTGTTGCTGCTCTTCTGCTCGTCGTTCTTGTTGGTGGTGGTTTTCTGCTCTTTAGAAATAAACAACATTTGAAGCTGCGCTTATATAAACGAACTCCTGCGGAGGAAGGTGAACATCCAGGGGCCTGAGAGGACTTTGATAAATCACACCGTGGTCTCTTTCTCTTCAGCGGCGGAGTTTGTTTCTACCGCGACAACGCGTGACTGGCAGCAGCAGCAGACCTGAACCTGTTTGCCTGTTGACCTCACTCCCGTCTCTCCCAGCTGCTCCTCCCTCCTCCTTATTTCATTGTGTCCTAACTTTGGGTTGAACAAGGCAAAAGTAGGGAAAACGCTCAGAAACTAGGAATGAGGATTATTCCCTCTCACACTGATGTTCTCCTGTTCTGTCCAGGTGAACCGGCGCCTTAGTAACTGCCTGTTTACTCCAGTGGGACGAGAGTCACAAGAGACCTGTCCTCTGTTTCCACAGTAACGAGCATCACGTGGGATTTTCCCCCATCTGTTCACAGCAGCTCAACAGATCAAAGGAACAGCTCTCTGTAAAATTTCCATCACATCACCTTCATGTCTCCATGGGAACACGCAGCAGGGACCAGGACTGTGCTTCAGACGCGCATTAAGCGCTGTTTTCACAGCTCATGTTAAGTTAAACATTAACACGGTCTGTGTTAGTGTGTCCTGCTTGCTCTCAGTGTGAAACCACCAGACTCATAGTTGACTGATAACTCATCCAAATATCTGTGGTCTAACATGTAAATGTTCGCGTCGGCTTCCTGATGAGAGATTCAGGCAGCAGCCACATGTTCAGCTGGTTTCTTCACCAGAGCGTCTGAGTCCCGATACACACAAACGAACCCACGTTTCTACGTTGTGAAGCTTTAACTGGCTGCAGCAGAAGCAGGTGAAAAGAACAATACGTAATCCTCACGAGCCTCATTTTCACTGCATTAACCTAAAACCTCTGAACACATCAGTAACTGTCAGGTTTATCCACCTAAAACACTTATTAAATGCACAAAGAAGAGAGAGAGACAAAGATGAGTTTTCTTGTAC
>JAUMTR010271605.1:0-15241 GCA_032270685.1 Microctenopoma stevenorrisi | reverse complement strand
AGCCTAGAGGTAACAAATGCATGGACTAGTTTTTCGGCATCACTTTGAGACAGGATGCTCCTAATTTTAGAAATATTCCTGAGGTGGAAGAAGTCTTTGTCTGGGAAACTCATTATGTAAATAGCCTAATGAAAGATAATGAATATTAACTCTATAAACAGAATCAATCAAGTTACTGTTTAACACATAAAATGATAATTGCATGTGACACGTGTATATATATATATATATATATATATATATATATAACATGATTCATAATAATGTTTCAGAATGATGAAGTTACAGTATAACTAATAATAGGAGTGCAAAGGATGCAGCATTGAGCACAGTATTTTCTTGCCAGTGCATAACGTCTGATTCGTTCAAATAGAAACTGCAGCAATTAAGAGTTACAGATTCACTCACCGGCAGTGAGTTAACTTTACTTAAATAAAACTGAATTGAATTAAATTGATTGGAGGGAGTACCTGTACAGTGGAGTAAAAAGGCAATTTTCTGACCAAGAAAAAGTTGAATAAAATAAAAAATCATCATCAAAAGTAATACCACACATTCCAGGAACCCAGCCAGGCCAGTTTAGAGAATAATAGATACCTTGCATTGCTTTGTACTGCAGGCACCAAAAAAAAAATTTAATTCACCACCAACTGCAAAAAAACATACAATTAATTTCCTTAATATAAATAGAAACCAAAGCTGATGGCCAAAGGCATCAGCTTCAGGATAACAACAAGACTACAGGTCGGGTTTTACCCACAAACTTAAGCCCAATTCATTCCAGTTTGTTTGGGGTGATAAATAAGGAAAATAAAAATCCACTCTGCGGTCCTTCTTAAACCAAACCCTAACCCTAACCCTTGACAAAGTCTACAAATTGTTAATGTGGAAGATAGTGTTTTCAACCAGTAGAGCTAGGATGGTGGCTAAATGTTTGGCAATGTTGTAGGTTGCTGCTAACGATGAGTCTGAGTGGTGTTCCTTCTTTGTGTTTTTTAAGGAGTCCATAGATGCATGATGTTGCTTTAGCGGGGTACAGGCAGTAGTATAGAGGTTGCTCAGTAAATGCATTCTTCTCCAGTTGTTAAAAATGTTGTGTACCTCAAAATTGTGCAAATATATGTGTGTCTCATTAATTTTCTAGGGTAAACAAATTTTAAATAGATTATATAGGGGTACAGGGTATTATAACACAGGACAGGAGTTACCAACTGGTGGATCGTGGTCCGGATCCGGACGACTCTTTCCTGTCTGGATTCAGACCTCACCTGTGATCAAGTTTTTGTCTGAGATTGTATTTTGACCTGCGACCCTTCTCTAACTGTGTTTCTACACTGTTACTCAGCTGTGAGCTCACCCTACCTATTTCTGATTGGTCAGTACTTGTTGCCTCTGTGGTTTTGTGTGGGTTGCATTTAGGCACGAGGACTGAGATTACTCTATAATCATGAATGTCTTAACGCACACATTACAGAACCATTATTTCCCCAAAGCACATCCAAATTTATTAATAAAATAGAAACTAAAACGAAACAAAAAAATGCATTGAATAAATTGTATAATCCAATAGACTTTGCCCAAGAACGTAAAAATAATAAAATAAAAGATTAATTGATTACAGGAGTTAGAATATCAACATGCACAGAATTTGCATTCAATTCCCTTTTATCACCATTTGTAACAGATCACCATATTACTCCTTAACTTGCTCGAAACCCTCAACAGGTCACACACACACAAGCCGGCAACACAAAAGAATGAAAAGAAAGTCAAACACCCCCTTGTTGCAGGCCTGGTCGATGCTCGGGAACGTGGTGGCCAGAAACATGAGATCCCGCTCACTCTGCTGAGCAAACGTAACAATTGAAGTACTCACACCAAAACTAAGTCTGCATCAGCGTCCATATCCCAGCTGCTCCACACTGCGTGGAAACTATGCAACAGTTGGTGCTCAGGTCCAGTTAAACACCTTGAGCCACAGGAGTAGGTTCATCCAGCGAGGTGAAACTTGCAATCCCGCCCTTTTGCCAGAGAAACCGCCAGACCCTGTCCCGGCCTCCCGAAACGCCGCCTGGAACAACTTGCAGTCTTTGCGCAAGCTAGCTTATCCGTTAGCCTGCAGCGCTAACCCCTAACCACAGACGTCTTGTCACGGAGAGGTAACTCATCTGCTACTCTCCCATCTGTAGCACGTACACCCCACAATCAAGCAGGACTTTCCTTTTTCTTTCTGCAATTTATCACCTGTCCTTTTCTTCTTCTTCTTTCCTCTCTCTCTGCCTCGTCACCTCGCCACCTCTTCTCTCTCCAATTCGTTTTTTCTCTTTTCTTTTTTTTTTTCAAAGATCGTCTCTCATACAACACACCGTTCACTACATATAACAACCCAAACTATCAAATATATTGTCATACACATTAAACAAATCACAATAAGTAAACACCACATGCATGCACAACCTAACATGACAAAAAAGAAAGTATTTTTGTACTGAATAAACACCCAAAAAAGGCTCAATGTGAATACAGGGCTACATTAATAAAGTGTTTTTAATCTTGAGTCTTTACTTTACATATCTAAAATGATGAAAAGTGCTAATAGCTGAAGGTACAGTTCAACAAAAATATGTTTCCCTTTCCCAAAACCGTATCCAGAATCAGCCCAGCCTGGGTCTCTCAAACAGGAAATGGAAGCATATATTGTTTTTTCTAGTGTAAGAATCATAAATATAAAACACAATTTATGCAGAGTGGGCTTAATATTTTTATCAAAATACCAGAAAAATAAGAATCTTAACAAAATACTACTGGCAATCACACTTACTTTTATATTTTTTTTTTTAATTCAAAGAAATAATAACATTCTGTGTGTGTAAATGATTTCTAGTTGTAAAGTGTATTTATAAACTCGTCTATGATTGTGAACAGGTGTTCCACTGATTTGATGTCCTTGTGTCTGCAGAGGTTCTTTCTGTGTGCTCTTGCTTCCTCCTCTTGTCTTTTTTTTCCTCTCCTGAGCAGGGAAGTTGTGAGACACTGACACAAAAAAGTCAAGAAAAATCACGCGATACATACAGTATCAGATTTACTGTCACTTTAACTCTTCATCTCTCAAAGGATTATATTAAATTGTGGTTGTTTAAAAAGCACTAATTCAGTTCTAACTCACTGTTTTTTGGGTGGCATTTGTTGAGGTCTGCTGTTGAAAACAAAATCTCTCAACTTATTTTGAATACAAAAAACAGCCTGGTCGTTTTGATCACAACTCAGCAACCCCTGGGTCTCGTGGAAGAGAACATTAACATTTAAGTCAATGTTTGGAAATCTGCCAGCCCATGTGATCTCAGAGATGGGGTATTCAGTCTTCCAGGTGTGGTGCATCAACACCAGAATAACTGGTTTCTGACCTAATGTCACCAGAAAGAAAAAGGAAGATAAGATGGTGCTTATGTCATTTTAGAAGGAGCATGTTCTCTTTAGATATATATTTATATATATTTCATAGAGATTTCAGTTGGTTGTCGGGTTACTAAGTAAACTGAGAGTGTGGGTTTTCTCTGGGTACTGTCATTGCTAGCTTTTGATTGATTGATTGAAATTTTTATTTGAACATAAGACGATAATAAAAACAACCATAAATGGAACACATAAAGAAATGTATATATGAAAAATAAACAAGAAGGTCTTTGTCCAAAAGGAGTGGGAAGAAGTCTGTTTTTATTTAATCCCACCCCCTAGTCCTAAATTACAAGGTTAACTAAACGAGAGGTCTCTTCTCTTTGGATTGGAAAGTTTCTACGTTCCATCAATCAGACATTCTCTCCCTCTCTCTAAAAAATAATATCCCTGAATCTCAGATTACAACAAAAGATATTTTAATTTTTACATTGTTTTGGACCTAGCCTCTTTGACCCTCCAAAGTGTCCATGGCAGGCAAAGGGAGGCTGCCAAAGGCAGAAAACGGATTGTTTAGGAGGGAACTACCCACACACAAAACATGCATATGCATTTCTGATACTATAGCAAAATTGTTTTCCACATGCCCTGACACAAGAGATTTTTTTTTTTAC
Organism: Microctenopoma stevenorrisi; assembly: GCA_032270685.1. Lineage (NCBI taxonomy): Eukaryota > Metazoa > Chordata > Actinopteri > Anabantiformes > Anabantidae > Microctenopoma > Microctenopoma stevenorrisi. The sequence goes on along the minus strand of JAUMTR010271605.1, from coordinate 11,174 downwards.
AAAAAGGACAATATCAGCTCTACTGTGTATTCAGATATTTGAATATTAAATTTGGAGTACCACTGAGAAATCTTGAGTCTTAACTTTCTATTCACAGCTCCAATCTTCAATGAGCAGTTTACACCACTGAGAAAGTGAAAAAGAACTCAGTGTTACCTGACACCATAGACATGGCCAACTCCACATCTGACCCAGGACGAGACACAATCGCACAGAAAAGAATAACGATGTCACACTGTTGCTGGGTGTCTGTCTCCTTCACCTGAAGTTCAGAATGCTCCTTCACACTTTTCATGAGGGTCTTATCAGCAGCAAAGGTTTTGCCTTTAGTGACTGTGTGGACCTTCACTGTGGATTCATCAAACAAAACATAGAGCAGGAATTAAACATAACAAAACATAAAATGGAGAAACTGTGAGATGTAGATTTAGGCTGGATGTTTTTTCTGATGAAGAGAAAACAACAGGCCACCAAAAAGTTTTCAGATTGGTAGAATGCATGTTTACAAACCAGTCGCCATCCAAGACATTAAAAAAACGACAGAACAAATATGGAATTATTCTGTAAACAAAAATATTCCACAGTATATTTTTTATTTTGTAGATTGTGTGTCTGAGAGTGTGCAAAGTTATTATTAAAGTTACTATCAAAAAAGGAGGCAACTTTGAAGATAAAACACATTCTGGGTTGTTCAACCTTTTTTCTTCACCACATAATTCCATATGTGTTCTGTACTTGTCTTTGGAAGTAAGTTTTAAGATACAATGTTAAAATTAATTTTTAAATATCATGAAAAAATCTTCAGTGGACAACAGACTGTGTGAGGACTTTACCTGTAGCAGATTTTCTGAGGTCTTCACCTGCAGCAGATTTTCTGAGGTTTTTACCTGCATCAGATTTTCTGAGGTCTTTACCTGCAGCAGATTTTCTGAGGTCCTCACTTGCAGGGGATATTCTGAGGTGTGCATCTGTAGCAGATTTTGTGAGGATGCCAACAAAACACTCAAAGAACTTATTGTAATTTGGGTCCGAAAGATTTATCAATATTGCACGAGCAGCTACAAAGACAAGAAAGAACTGTGTGTTAGACTCTTTAAAATGTCTCTGACATCTTTACTTCAGAATGTAAACAACCACCAAGAAGTTTTGTACGTGCCATCAAGAAGCTGCGCGTTATCAGCAAGTTGCTTCAGACTTTGCATGTGTTCGTCCAAGGTGTAAGACATCTGAAAAAAACCGAGTTACCCAACGTGTGCAATATGTAGGCAAATGACTAATGTGTTAAACCAAACATTATACCTACATCCTGCTGAGCTTGTAAGGAGTGATCCCCCTGCTAAGAGTAGCTTGTTAGTGCCAACACATTGATCAAAGTTTGTTATGTGTATTAAGTGTAAAACAATGTGGTTTTAAAGGAAACTTTTGTAAAGGGAGGCTAAAACAATGTTTGTAAACTGACCTATGTAAACAGGAATTTTCTAAATCCACTAATTAATATCAGATTTTACTAAAATACAACGCATTTACAAGCCTGTTCAGCATTGTCTGGTTTGTCTGTTGGTTATTAAGGTTTTCTCATTTCTCAGCCCTGCACTTACCTGTACTTCCATAGCTTCGTTTTGAAATTCAGCAGATGTACAGCTGTTATCTGCTGAAACAATAGAAGTGTTAGGTAAACACAAAAAGAGAAGAAAAAGAATTTAAGATTAAAGTTCCTGTCAAATAGATATTGTTTCTTTAATGGCTGTGTACACAACATAACTAAAAGATATCACTGACCTTGGTGGTTGACTTTAGCCTCATATGATGCCATGATTTATTCTGAAGACAAAGATTCAAAAAAGACAGAGAAATAAAAAAATACATCTGAAAGACTTTAGAATTTCTAAATTAAACATATGATCTGTTGTAAAAACTGTAGCAGGCATGACCAAACCAAGCCTGACAGAAGTTAATGGCAATGGATTCTGCCAAAAAACATAAAACAGTCGTCACAGGGTCGCAGATTTTTAAGATTTTATTCCATTAATAGGTAAATTATTTTTAGTGTTTTTATTGACAGCATGACTTTTATTGCATATTTTGCTTGATATTGCATGTTTTAATTATGGTTTTAGTGTGTGTTTTTCGCCTCACTAAACACTTACTTACACTCATAACAGGCTTGCCGCATCAACACTGTACAACCCATCACGAGCAGGGATAGAACAACGAGACCCGGTGGATGAGGTAAGCCAGAGCAAGTGAACACATGTTGGCCGAAGTGGGGTTTCAGTTGCGGTCTATGACGAAATCGGGACTAAGTGAATAAGCAGTGGAGCACAGCTTATGGACGCAAGCAGAGAACCCTGACGACGTACAGATCAGAGTCGGCAGGGCAGGGATATAGTTCACTCTGCCTGCAAACATGAGAGTATATTCAGACCGATCGAAAGTTTTCCGCAGCGATTGCCATGGGGAACGATTGATTCCCATGTGTTCAATTGTGTGGTATCCATTGTGTTGAGCTGCTGGTGCCAATTAAATATTATAATGAGCAGGTGTGGATTAATGCACAGGCTGACATAGGCTGTAGTCTAGGGCCCTGGATTGGGCAGATTATGTTTTTTTTTTTTTTTTCATTTGTTTTTTGTTTCAGTGTTACCCAGTCAGTTTTGCTTTGATGTAACACAACATTACCGCTCTTTTACTTTTTTGAGTAACAGTAACATAGTGGTTTGATACAAAAAAACATCATTAAATTTAGATAAAACCAAACGTAAACCATAAAATAAATATCAAAGTCGAAATATTATAAATTGTAAATTTAGAAAGACTAAATGAAATAAAATACCTTGGTGTGATTATTGACCACAAAATCATAATCAGAAATACTTTATTAGTCCCGAAGGAGATTATGATGGATTATCTGTTGGAGAATCTGTTGTACACCACACATTAAATATGTTAGCGGGAAACTGGCTGGGGGAATTGCCATCCTGGGGAAGAAAATTCTTAAATCAGAAAGCACTGCACACATTATACTGTGCTTTATTATTACCATATATGAGCTATTGTGTAGAGGTCTGGGAAAATACATATAGAAGTAACACACGCACAATAAGCATAATGCAGAAAAGGACCATTAGATTAATAATTAATGCAGGTCACAAGGACCATCCAAGTTTACTCTTTATCAAAACACAAGCAATAAAATTCCAAGACTTGATGAAATTTAAAACATCGCAAATAATATATAAGAAGGAAGAAACAAAATGCTTCCATAAGAAATGTGCAAATTTTTTGTAGAAAGAGGAGGATATCATTTAAGAGGGAAGTGGAATTTAAAAATAAAAAGTACTAAAACAATCTCAATATCTTAATAGCGGGAGTTAAATTGTGAAATAAAAATAAAGTAACAATATAAAACAATTTAAAATAAAATAAAAAAATGTAAATAAATATAAGAATTAAGAAAACAGGGTTAACCCAGAATGTTTTGTTTTGTTTCAGTATTTATGAATCTGCCAATTTACATATTCTCATGCTGATATGAAAGAGACTATATCGGTTTTCTGTTTTTGTTGTTGTTTGGTTTATTTGTTTGTCTAAGTTAAGACTAAACTTAACTAAATCAATGTAATGTAAACATTTAGGGGGTGGGTCCAAATAAATATATACTTCTGCCTACAGGAAAAAGGAATTCAGGTTTTTTTATGCAGGGGGTAATGACACCTGACAGTCAGAGGTTACTCAAATAATGTTGCATCGCTAAGCTAAGCATAATGCTAAGCTAAATCGTGGACTCCACAGGTTTATCTGGTCCCCTTCTTATTCTGACCAGTAATGACATGTTTGGCCTCATTTTGTTATTTAATAGCTGGCTGTCTTGGTGGTATCCTGATAACATTTGAACAACAATTGATCCCCAAGGGGAAATTTCAGTGTTGCAGTAGCCGTTAAAAATGATTATCTAACAAGGAGTAGCTAATAAAACACTGCGCAGGTTGGTAGGACCAGTGACTAGAGCTCCAAGGCTGAGGATAACTGAGGAAAGAGAGAGGGAGAGGAGAAAGCACATCTAGGGGAGGGAGAAGAAGCAATGATGGCATAAAGAGACAGAGAAAGAAGAGAAGAAGGGAGTTTTTCTCTTAATTGTCGCCTAATTGCTTGCTAGTGGGACAGTTCTGTATATATACACTCTTTTTTGCAAGGGCCTAAACCTTGCTATGTAAAGTGCCTTGAGATGACCTTTATTTATATAATGCCAAATCATAAGAAAGATGAATGGAATTGTATTGAATTTACCAAAAATTAATAATTAATCGGAGGAGTTACGTTCTAAAAATAACCTTCAATAAGTGGTGAGCATTATTTTTTACAATTATTATGAATGTTTTTTCATTATTATTATTAAGGCTATTAAAACTCCTAAATATACATTAATACATGTATTAATACATTTTCTCAGACAGGCATTAACATTTTAGTCTAGTTTTAGTCAATGAAATTTGTATTTGAATCTATTTTTATTAGTAATGCAATTCTATTTAACCCAGTCAATATAGTATAAGTAGTTGTAGTAGTAGTAGTACTAATGGTAAGTAACTAGCAGTAGTGACGAAACCAAATGGTTCTTCTAGTCAAACTCTTTTTACAATTCAAACAGGATTATCTTAAAGACCATCTTGTCAGACAGGACGTTTTGCACAGATTCTTATTGAATATAATTTTCTTCAAAACGTCTGAAGCTAGCAGGCTAACGTCTGTTGCTAACAATAAAATGTTAACCACAGCCTCGTGATGAGCTTTACGTAAATAACGTTACATTAATGTCTTTACTTTACATGTCTCTAGAGATCCGTTGTGTTTTTTCCCGTAATTTTGTGGCCACGTCTCTCCATAAATTTACACAACATATTCTGTTTTCTTTTCCACTTCTATGTATTGAAAGTGTCCAAACGTTGCTTCATCTTTTTTCAAAGACGATCCCTGACTAAGCAGCCACCTGCTAACTCACCACAGCTGTGTCATAGATGTGAAGAGAAAGTTTTCTGACACGGTCTGTGAGCTGGATCTAAATAATGCCGCGTGTTGTGATTGAGGACGTGACGAATGTATCTAATTAGAGAGACCTGATGTGAGGGGTAGTAAGAAACAGGAAATAACGTCTCGTCTCATTTTCGTCAACGAAAATAAAGAGACATTTTAGCATAGTTTTTATTTCACCAATTACATTTAGTATAGTGTTTATTTGTCAACGATATTACTTAATATATTTTGTTACAGTTATTGTCACATGACCAGTATTTATGTCGCATCTCTGTTACATAATAAAGGTTCGTTGACGACGATATGTTGTCATAATTTACGTTGACGAAAGCAACACTACTGAGGAGATATCTGTGAAGCTTCTCAGTCATCCAGGTCATGGTTATCTCAAAAAGATTTCATCCAATAGCAACTGGACTTTTAGGTTTCTTGGCGACGTTTCACCTTCCATTCCAGAGGGCTATCACAAGTCTGACTGACTGGTGTGAGTAGCAGGTTTATAAACGCTTTATAAATTCAGGAGGTTATAAAGGTTTATACATTCTCAGGAGATAGATTGACAGTGGTCTACAGCCAATCACAATGTACTAATTGGGACGCCGAACAATCTATGCTGACAAAAAAGCCTGCAGAGTTGCACAAAAAAATGTAAGAAACTGCAAGGCCGCGAAAGGTTAACAGCATTATAGCGAGGGACTATTAATATTAATATATATTAATCAAACCTTTAACCAAACAAGTGAACATAGAAGCACATCAAACAAATCAAATAAATAAAGGCCAAAGTCTCACTATTATGACTCTTCACAAGTTTCTACTAAAGATTGACATTGACGTTCTTAGTTTGTCTGTGCATATGATTAGCTGCATAGTGTGCCCATCAAAATACAGTCCCGCCCCTGCATTGATTCTCTGCATGAGATGACTTTTGTTATGATTTGTAATAATAATAATAATAATTACCTATACTTTATTGATGTTCTTGGGGAAATTATTGTTTGGACAGCTACTAGAACTGTGTCAGCACTACTAGAGGGTTTTGATGTCTTCCTAATAGAACATATCAACATGTAGCTTGTTGGAGACTGAGAATTGAAGTGCTGTCCCTTGGGTTGGAAGACAACTGCTGTACCCACTGAGCTGTCATGCCGCCCCCCTCAAAAGAAAGATTGCTAGTCTGTGTGTTTTAAAAAAAGTAATTAAAACAAATAGTTATCCCTATCTTCCCTTTAAATGATTGACTGTTTCAGCCCATTAACAATTATTTTTCATTCTTGTTGCTGCTCTCACCATCACACAGAACACAGTGACAACAGAAAACATTTGCAAATAAATGTCACAAATTTTACCTGACAGCAAGTAAAGTCTTAAAGAGTTGAATGTGCATGTGACCATATGGACCACTGCCTGAGCAGAGGCACAGACATAGACGATGAATTACTTTACTTTACTTTACTTGGCAGACGCTTTTATCCCAAGCAATTTACAAGGAGAAGGTTTAAGCAATTAACATTCGTTTCTGTTTCTGTAAATTCTGAGATAGTTAAAACTTTTATCTATTTTGTATATGTGTATGTCTGGTACTACAGATGGAAACTAGCAGTTTGCTAAATCTGGCGTATTTACAAGTTTAATGTACATACATTACACACATACAATATTTATTGTAACAAATAAACTAAATTCTAATTTATATATTAAAAAGACTTTATAACCAATAATGTTTTCTTTTTAATAATAGTCTTTTTTCAGTTTTAGACCAGATTATCTTCATTGAAAAAGGCTTTATGATTAATAATAATTGATACTTGGTGAGATTGTTCTTTGGAGAGCTGCTAGACCAGTGGCAGTGCTACTATGAGGTATATGTGAGCTTTGAGTTTGTATGTTGTGGATGATTGATTCAACACTAAATAGATTGCTAATATGAGCTTTTCTCTCATTAAAACCCCCGGCATGAAATAAAGTTCATTGCTTATGTCATTAAAATCTAAACATTCTTCTCATCGAAGCTTTTAGTTGTAGACTTAACAGAAACGGCTACTTACCTTATAATTGTTGCTGAAGATCGGAGGATTTTCTTTGAAAAAGAAAGCATGGCTCTTTTATACAGTAGCACCTCCTATCATTTTTTTCCCTTCTATGTAAGTCATGTGGTTTATGAGAAATTCACCAGAAATTTGATACCTCTGTAGCTTATTTTCACTTTCACTTATTTGCACTGCACCAATATCCAATGTAGTATCTCTCTCTCTTTCTAGCAAAGTGTATTGGAACATGTGATTCCTGTTACTCAGGTTTGTCATGGGATGTTTGAGCTTTTCAAACAACAAATAACTATCTCCAAGTTACTATTCTTCATCCTTGCCTTGGTTTCTCAAACTAAGTTATCATCAGTGTACAGCAAAAACGAGCAACTTAACCTTGTCATTCCAAATCTTTCACAGGGGACTGTAGATAACGTATCTATTGACTAGATAATGATCACCTGTAGATAAGTTAAAGTGAAAACAAGCTGCAAAGGTCACAAGGCAAAGCGTATTGGAACATGTGACACTCTAGGAACCTTGTGTGTTAATGGTGGGTTTATGTTGTAGAGAATTAGAAAAGCAGACAAAGTCCGTCAGCGACTTCCACAGTGAAGCTCATGTCACCAGAATCTGGACTGAGTTCTTCTGGACTGAGATCTCAGGCTGGACCCTCTCCTACAGTTTGGAGGTCCTGTAAATGAGGAACATTTCTGGGCCTCCAGTGAACTACCTGTGGACCAAAACCTCTGAGCTCATATGTTCGTTGGTTTGTTAGAGACGGACTGTCCCTGAAAAACAGACGAGAGACAGATTCCAACGTTTCAGCAGCATCGAGCCCCAGTTTCTCCTGAATCCTCACATCTGTCAGATCACGCGCAGGTTCCATCAAATATTCTTTTATACTGGCTGTTGTTTGTTGATAAAAAGAAACAGAACATGGTGAGTTCCTGCTTTAACTACGTGTGATTCCACATGAAACTCTGTCATCGCGTCAGTTTGATGATTAAACTATCAACATTAATCGGACTAGAGCGTCGATTTTTTCCTAATTAACCCTTTAAACCTAGAATTTCAGCAGATTTCCTTCACGTTATTACTGAACAAGATCAAATGTACATGTGTACTAAAGTTTGAAGGCTCAATATAAATGTGAACCAAAACACACGCGACCGCAGGGAGTGTGTGAACGTGTTGTTTTCTAAATTAACCGGCATGCACTGCGCGCCGATCATCGATCATCGAGGGATCAGAGAAAAGGTTCCGAGAGGATCCGCCCAAACATGGCGCCACAGACGGAGCAGGAAGTGACAGTCCTCCGTCCATCATCATCATTATTATTATTATTATCATCATCATCATGATTGTTATGATTGTTGTCGTCACCGCGCGCTGCTCCGTCCGTGAGTCTGTCCGCCTGCAGCACATGTTACACTTCATAGTATGAGCAGAGGTTTCTTTTCTTACCGAGCAGGAGACTCAGCGTCACCACAAACATCTTCATCATCGTCTCTCAAAACCACCACAGAGTCCAGAGTTCTACCCGAACACACTGTGGATCAGAACCGACACTAGTTCCTTTCTCTCCTTTCTCTGACGCGCTGACACACGTTTAGTTCCGATTTCCGCAGGAAGTCAGGATGCTGACCTTCACAATAAAAGCACAGTTAGTGAAACAGCTGCTGATCTGCATCACACACGTCTGCTTCTGGAAAACTCTACACACAGTGATTCTCAGAGACACACACGCCATCAGTGATGATCGATGTCTTCTCGACGATCACTCCTACAGGTTCGGACCGTCTCCCTGCTGTGGGCCCGGGACAGGGGACACATTTGTCCCCCTGAGGAAATGGTGCAAAATGTTCTCGGTAAGTTTCTAGTATTTCTGTCCTTTGTCTGTTCACCTCAAGTGATGATGAGGATAGTCTACATCCTCTTAAATAACCTTTCAGAATAAAAGCACTCCAGCACTCTACCGGGGTGTTGTCTGTCCCCACCTCTGCTCCCAGCTCGTCTGCTTCCTCTGTCCTCTCTGGCTTCTTTCCGGTTCCAGCTCCCCGTTTCCCCCGTCCTCCTGCCGGTCTCCTCGTCCCCCTCGTCTTGTCTGCGGCTCGTATTCTGACCCCTCCTGTAGATCTGGCTTTCCCCCCCTGTGTTTAGCCAGAGGTTTCAGGTATTGGTCTAAAGTTTGGACTGATTGTCTGGGTGGCGGTGTCTCGGTGTGTGTCTCCTTTTTCCTCCTCAGCAGTGACTCTGAGTTGCTGATGTTACATCGTCTAACTTCATTCCCAGGCTGAGTTTCAGTCCCACAATCCTGACAGTGTGTAACAGGCTGAAACAGTCAGTTCTGGAACAGTGTCTGTGGTTTTGGCTGAACAGGTCAGACGTGGTGAAAGTAGTGTGTAACAAAGTGTAAAGTGCTTGTTACCCTGCTGGCTCGTCCTTTTTCGTCTCTCTCAGTCTTTACAGACGTCGTGTGAGGAAAGAGCTGGAGAGCAGCAGAGATCCTGAGCTGCTCTTTGTGTCGGTGCGTTCTGTTCTGTAGCCTGTGTGCAGTTTTCAGCTCCCCGAGTTTCTTGTTCTTTCTCTTTTCCCTCTTTGTGTCTTTGAAGTTTTCAGTCACGTGTCTTCTATCCCTGCTTTTATCCTCCTGTTTGGACTGATTTTTGGTTTTTACACATTTCCCCCGGACTCAGAGGGACATGCTGATGTCTGTCTGCGTGTGAGGACGGTCTCTGACACGGTGAAACCACTACGCTGTCCTTCTTCACATCCACAGAAAAGTAGGGCAGCAGCTTCAGGCTGATACGACAGAGCTTTGACATGTAACTGAAAACACAGAACAGAGAAAGATCTGCTGCTCAGTTCCTGCAGAAGCTGCTTCTTGTTGGTTCTTCTGTTTCTATTGGGAGTTAGGGTGGAGTCTTTCAGTGGTGATGGAGGTTTCAGTGTCTCGCTCGTGTAGACACAAACTAAACGCTGAGTTTCTACCTTCAACAGCTGTTATCTGGAACAAACAAGTCATTTTACTTTAGTATTTTCAAAGATACTTTGGTTTGTGGGATTTTCTTCTCTTCAGTCTTTTGTCTCCTCCACAGATGTAGCTCCTTTTCTTTCAGGGCGTCCTCCTGTCTGTCAGCCAGCTGCTGGGGTCTGGACTCTCTCTCTCCACTGAATCTGGGGCCCAGGTTGCACTGGATTCAGTGGAGAAGAGCCTCGTTGGTCCGGAGGCTGTTCAGAACACAGCCACTGTTCCCCCTCCTCACATGCACCAAACCCTCCTCCCCCCACTCAGCAAATATGCAGCACGCCGTCATCAGTCTTCCCCCACAGCTGTTTCCTGGGACCTCCATGTTCAGCAGTTCTTTTATTCTGAGGATGAATTGTGTGGTCATAGCTAAGACAGTCCGTTTACTTCTGTCCTACTTTTTCTGTCCCTGATGTGGGAAACAATCGTCTGCTCTTTGTCCCGGATTCAAACGAACCTCCGTGTTGGAGGGCAGGGTGAGGGGGAGAAACTGGCTTCGTCTGAGCCTTTATTCCACGTGAACCAGACGCTTATCTCCGTCTGTGTGGCGGTGAGAGTGAACAGCTCTAGATGTTTGGTAGATCGTGTGGGAAAATACTGACACGGGACAGTGTACAGGTGAGACACTCACTCACCTGTACACCCCCCTGCGCCCCACATTCCTGTTTTAACCACATTCACTCACTCACCGTCTTGTCCTGCTGTCTGCACCTGCGTCTGAACTCCTTTCCCGGTTTGTCTGTTTCCTTTGTCTTCTTGTTGCTTCTGCTCTGGTTTGATGTCTCAGTCGCCTGCCTGCTGCCGGTTTGTTTCTGTCTCTTGACGTGTCCGTTATAACTGTGTCTCACACGTGGAGTGAGTTTTAGTTTAGCAGTGTTTGTATACGTGTATTCTGGTGTTAGGTGAATCTTGGTATATACACAAGCTGTATATACCAAGTTTGTATATACTGTATATAGCTGCTGTTTACTCGGCTTCACAGACCTGACTGTGTCTCTGTACACGTCAAGTCTTGATGTAGATGTGCTGAAGCAGAAAAGTGAGGTTGTCCATTTTCCATATGACTTAGACAGAGCAGTGTTTGT
>JAUMTR010271354.1:0-15316 GCA_032270685.1 Microctenopoma stevenorrisi | reverse complement strand
GGCCAGATTGGTGGTACTTGGAGAGCCAAAACCAGCCAAAGTTTCAAAACAACTGCTTTATGGTATATATATATCTTTTAAGATATATATTTAAAAATATGGCAGTGTGCACCCAGCGAACAGGATGAGAGACGCCAATCCAAGGAAAAGTCATCATGCATAAAGCAAGGTCCAGAGTCCATCTACTGCACCTAAAAACTGCGAGCTAGTTCCTCTATGCTCCAGACAATCCCAGACACCTACGATTGTGTATTTTTAAGTGTCACTCAGAACTGGCATGGAGAAGATTAATGACTATTTCTGCAGATATAAAAACTTCAATTTTGCCATTAATTTAACAACTGCAGAGCACATTGATTCACTCCAGAGCTTTGGAATACGAGACAGCGACATATTCCTTGTCACTTATGCGAAATCAGGTGAGTGAAACAACACAGATTCAACAGATTTAATAATCACATGCAATGTCTTACAACTTTTCCTCCTCACAGGCACTATATGGACTCAGCAGATCATCATCAACATCTGTGAGTTAGGTGGGGGTCTGAATGAATATCCAAACAACTCTGATCAGATGCCGTGGCTAGAGTACGGGAAGGGCCATGGAGATTATTCTCTGCGACCCTCTCCACGGCTCTTTTCTTCTCACCTCACCCCGGCTCTCATGCCTCCAGGACTGAAGGACAAGAAGGCAAAGGTCTGTTTAATGAAAGCCTTATTTTGCTAGGAAATTTTTAATAAGAAATACAGAGATAAAATATCTGTACTAGGTTTTTTTTATACAATTTAATACCTTACTAATATGTTGCTTTCCTTTTAAATACAGTTTTTTATTGTAACTATATTTTTATTTAGAAAGAAGACATATATCTAACACACATTGCACAGTTATTATTTCAAAGTCTTGGAATATACACATGACACAGTTATTATCTCCAAGTCTTGGAATATAATGATACATTTATTGAATTTAACATGTTTCACAAAATGTTATTATAATAATATTTTTCAACAAATCTTCAAGTTGAATTTACACTCTTAGACTCCATTAGCTCATCTGTCAGCCCACTGTTACATAAAAATACAACTTTCTGATAAACATACAAGAGTGGAAATCTTTACTAACTGATATTACTGGATAAAAGGTCCCAAAAATGTTCTCTGATTTAGTTTTTTTATGTCAGATCATCTACGTGATGCGGAATCCTAAGGACAACATTACTTCCTATTACCACTTCAGCAGCACCTTTGCTGATCTGGAGACTCCAAAGAGCTTTGAGTGGTTCTTGGAGCAGTATTTGAAGGGCAACGGTGAGTCCACAGTGCAGACCAAACTCTTTCTGTCAATGTTCCACTTGTTAGTTTAGCATGCTAACAACTGCTAATTAGGACAGTGCAGTCACAAAGTGCAGCTGGGACTGAAAAGAGACTCCCAAAGAGCAATGGTGAGATCTGCAGTCCAACAAGAGTAGTGACAAAGTATTTGCACAAGGACCAGCAATTACACAGTGAAAAGATTTTCCTGATGTAGCAAAGTCCACAGATTGACTTTTTTCATCAGAACTGGATCCACTGAGTCCATTCTCTTTTAGAAAGTCTAGAAGACCATATATCCAGGTCATAGTTTAATCGCATGCCCATATGCAAAGTGAGGGGCTGCTGGGAACATCTGGCAGAGGAACCCATCAGAATGATCTTTAACTACCACCTACAAGAGAAATTGATGCGAGCATCTATTTTCAAAGCAGCAATGCTGAGCTATGGTAGTCAAGAAGAAAAAGGACTCCTGTCGGCTCTGGTTGACCAGTAAGACTCCAAATGCAGCTTAGATGTACTGGTGGGGCAGGCGTGCAGTATCAACGGTTGCAGAAGCAAAAGTCCTTGGGGGATCATGCGGGCTGGGCTCCAAGATTATGGTGTGCAGGAAGAGTAGGAGCTTGGTTCTCATTGCCGGTAATAAGTCACCAGGAAAGGGGTGGCATGTTCCCTCTGGGTTGGGTACAAATTGTTGTTTCAAGTGGAGGAGTTCAAGTAACTTGGGGTCTTGTTCATAAGTAGAGGACTGTGGCTCTGCATTGTTCTGTCACAGCTGAGCCAAATGCAAATCTGTCCATTTATCGGTCAATTTACATTTCTATACATACATAGCTCTGGGTAGTAACCAAAGTGCAAAAATTGCAGATACAAGTGGCTAAAATTTGATTACTGCGCAGTGTGGCTGGATTCTCCCTCAGAGACTGTCACGATTCGTCCTGGTTTACCCTGCCATCTCGGGGTTTTTGTTTCCTCCATTTTGTTTTATCCAGAATTGTTATATTATATATTTAGTCACTGTTTTGCCTCCTTGGCAGTGATTTTGAGTTTTTCTTCACTTACTTACTTCTATTCTTGTATTATCAGAGTTTTCCTCCTCCTTGGAGTGACTCTTAGTTTGCCCCCGGTTCATGCCTCTGCTTGGGTTTAGTGTTTTTTCATTTCGGTTAGTTTCCCTTGTCCTTAGGTTTATCTTTCCTATAGGTGTATCCTATATGGAATTATTTTGTGTTTGGTTATGTTTGTAAGGGGTTTTCTTTGTTTTCACTGCTCTGTTTTTTGACTGTTCTCTGGGTCCACTACACCACCAGGCCTTACAGAGATAGGGTGAGATGTTCAGTCATCTGGGAGAGGAGGAGTAGAGTCGCTGCTCCTCCGAATGTAGACGGATCAGTTGAGTTGGTTCAGGCATCTAGTCTGGATGCCCCTCCAGATGCCTCTCTGGAAAGGCATTACTTGCCCTGGAAGAGAAAGTATATTTCCTGGCTGGCCCAAACACCTTGGGTGTGGATTATGTGGATGGATTATTTTACTGGCAGTTGAAATCATAGTATTATAATTTATTTATTATAATTAAGAATACAATTTGCAATTATACAGTTTCAGGAGCATCCTGGTTTGACCACATCAGAGAATGGCACTTAAAGAAAGACCAGTACAACATCCTCTTCCTGACCTATGAAGATATGATTTTGGTAAGATGAGTTTTTTTCTTGTTGTGTTGATCTAAAAACAATTATTTGTCAAGTTCTTTTCTGTTTTTCTTTCAGGACTTGAAGGCTGCTGTAACTAAGATCTGTGGTTTCCTAGGGAAAAACCTCAGTGAAGAAGCCATTGAGCAAGTGGTGGAAAAGTCAACATTTAAGATCATGAAGAAAGACTCAAAAGCCAACTATGAGTTTATACCCAAAGAAAGATTCAGCGGAAACTTTCTTCGCAAAGGTAAAATCATATAATTGCTGTCTTTGTGCAGAAATATGTGACCAGATATGAGCTGTAGTTTTTGTTTTGTTATTACAGGTCAGATCGGTGACTGGAAGAACATCTTTACTGCAGCTCAGAGTGAAAGAGTTGATGAAGTGCTGCAGGAGAAACTGGGTGATCTGTCTCTGAAGTTCATCTGGGAGTAAGCAGAGCAGCAAGCAGCAACCTTAAGAGGTTTATTCTCATTCCTGATGATATGTATCACTTAAAACATCCTTTACTTACTTACTGTTAGAATAGTGAACATGTATTCATGTGCAAAAGTAGTAGTTAGGATAATTGACATACTGAATGTATGGTCTTTAACATGACTGTAGCCAGTCAAAATCACTGTTTGTTCCATGTTCTAATATCAAAATTAATAAAATAAAAAAAAGATAAAAGTCATTAAAGATTCTAATTAATTGATTTTGATTTTCAAAGTATAAAAATACTGGAAATGTAAACTTTTAATTTTGTTTTATTTTAGTATAATTTACAGGATATAAATTATTTGTTTTGTGTACTGTGACCCTGTAACTCATGTCTACATGACTCAGGGGTAATTGTCTTTGATCATCTGCTTTGTGTGATTCTCTTTGATCACCTGGTTTGTTTCAGTAATGTTTGTAGGGATGATGTGGAAAGAGAAAGAAAACTACAGAGTCCGACATTGTCTTTGCATAATTACACACCGATGCAACGTTAATTTTAGTGACCTACGACTGGCGTAGCCAGGTGTCATTACCTCCTATGATTTTACTGTACTTACGTTTACCTTTAGACAGGAGTTTTAGGTATGATTTGATGTCGCCCGCTCTGGCCCCCGGAATTCACTATGGTCTATGGTCGCTGGTGTCTCTAATTTCATGTTTCTGACTATGGCGCTGCCAATAATCAACGTAGTTTACTCAGCGGGTGTGTCGCTGAGCAGAGACAGCCTATTAGAAACGCAAACAGGTTGGTGGTGAACCTTGGGGGCTTCTTCCAGAAGTGTCAAAAGTACTCACATTCTCTACTTAAGTAGAAGTACAGATACTTGTGTGAAAAACTACTCTGGTTAAAGTAAAAATACAGATATAGAGAATACAGACCTTAAATGATACAAAACTCCTTTTATGATAAAAAATGTTCTACACATACAAAACACATGACTTTTCTTCCTTTGTTCACAACCTGAACTGAGTTGTATAGATTATTCGGAAATTCTGATACTGTCTAGTTTTTCTTTAAACCAAATTTCAAACAGGATAATATAGATTGAACTTGATTGATTGACTAGATTGATTCCAATTTGATCACCAATGAGTGCCGATCACCGATACATTTGGATTATACATTTTCTAAATGATTTTAGGTATAGAGTGGTGTGGTATTGAATTATAATGCTCCAGAATGAGACCTAACATAGCTTAATATCATATCTATGTTTATTGCTTAAGACTACCACCGTTTCCCCTACCATACAAGGGGGGGAGCCATAGCTAACACAAGCAAAACAAGCTAGTGGAGCTAAGAAAACAGAGTAAAACACAGTTAGCAGGAGATATAGAACAAATACTTGAGTGACCACGTTTAATAAAACCAAGTTTGTGTCAAGCTGGAATACTGATTGGCTTCTTAAAGTCAGGATCATTGTACTAGTTTTGTGTAAAGCATTAATTACTAAAGCTATGTATATTTTTTTTCATTTAAATAAAATCTGAAAATTTTAAAAATTGTTTTATTTTTTAAGATATTACACGATATTACAAAATTGCACACTTGCCATTTAACATTTTAATTAAACCTTTAAATAAACACGATACACTCAACTCAAACAAATCAAATAAATAAAGGCCCATGTGTCAACATTATGACTCTTTATACAGTAAATATTTTTACTATAGGTTGGCATTTAAAATGTATGCAAATTTATTCATTTTTTCCCAGTGCTCGTTCAATTTTGTATCTCTGTGTCTTCGTACACCTGGCCTATACAACAAGGAAAAAGATGCCATAGTGGCAAGAAAACAATCTCTCTAACAGAGAAATGTCCTAAACAAGCTTAACTAGCTAGCTACCCCTAACCCTAAAATCACTGCTTAAAACAAATTTTTAATAGTTTGCTTTCCAGCTTAGGGTTTATTATTATAAAAAAGATAATTACAGCACAATGTTTAGATTGTACTCTTTCTCATGTTTATTTTAAACAGTTTTATTAGTATTATTGTTAATAATAATTGATACTGATACTGATCCCCTTGGGGACAGCTGCTAGATCTGTGTCAGTGCTACTACAGGGTTAAAAAAAAAAGACAAATTCATATCCAGTAAGTAAGACATCTTAAAAAAAATACATTTGATGACTAAAGTCTAAGTCGCTTTGGATAAAAGCGTCTGCCAAGCAAAGTAAAGTAAAGTGGTATTCATGAAAAGAGTAGGGTAATGTACTGCATCAGGTGGGGTTCTACACAGAAAGAAATCAAGGATTTATGCTGCGCACTAGTCAAAGTCCAAAGGTTGTGGACTGCACTTTATGAGCTGCAATGTTTTCCACTCTGTCACTGACTTTTTCATACTCAAATATTTAATTTGAATCAGAATTGACATGAAGCAGATCAATAACTATCTCTTCAGGTATAAGAACTACAACTTTCTCAATAGTTTAGCATCTGCTGAGTACATCGACTCACTTCAAGGCTTTGAAATACGAGACAGTGACACATTTCTTGTCACTTATCCGAAATCAGGTCAGTGAAATAACTTTTCTATATCACATTATAAGAATTCACAATCGATACACCAATAGTTGCCACTTTTCCTGCTCACAGGCACAATATGGGCTCAACAGATCATAATCTCCATCTTTGAGGTAGACGGGGGTCAGACTGAATATCCAAACAATGCTAAGCAGATGCCGTGGATAGAGTACAAGGATGAAGATTATTCTTTGCGGCCTTCTCCACGGCTCTTTGCCTCTCACCTCATCCCAGAACTCTTGCCCCCAGGAGTGAAGGAAAGGAAGCCAAAGGTGTGTATTTCAGGGAAGCCCAGTCCTGACATTTTTATACAAAGTGAAATAAAAGCATCTTATCAATTCTTCTACATAGAGAATATACAATACTACAACAAATGCAAAATTGATATACACAGTACATAATCATATATAATTATTCCAATCTTTAGAGACCAGGAATGGTTGATACAGTTTACACTCACTGGCCGCTTAATTAGTTTCCAAAAATTCTACTTTCACAAGGATATGATTTCTTATTTTTATCAATGTCACAGTGGGTATGGGAATCCTACTGGAGTGCATTATATAGAGTTTCTAATGTTTTGGCTCATGTAATAACTGTTTTGCTACTGTCTGCTGACTGTTCAAGAGACCAAATGACCTTCAGGTCACTGAGAAATAAATTATCTGATGTTGGATTGTTTATAGAACTCACTAACAGTACTTTGTGAAAAAAAAAACTACTTACGGAAATCTCTGGATAAAGGACGGATTTATGATACTTAAAGATACGTGTTTTTCCTGACAGGAACTGGCTTCCATATATTATAGCTGCCTATGCTATAACATGTAAGCTATATTGAGCAGTGTGTTTTTTGAATGTTTATAAAAAAAGAAAGACTGAAATGTACTGTATCAGGTAAAACTCAGATTGTTTGTTTTACTGCAGATCATCTATGTGATGCGTAATCCCAAAGACAACATCGTCTCATATTACCACTTCAGCAGTGCCTTAGCAGACATGGAGACTCCAAGGAGCTTTGAGTGGTTTTTGGAGCAGTATTTACAGGGCAATGGTGAGACATCTAAGCATCCGAATCCATAGCTCTTCACACATGGGTGTAGCAATGTTTTGTGCTAAGAGTTAAGATCGACATGAAAACCCTAAAACCATGGGGATAACTGTGACCTGGATGACAGAGAGTCTTCACCACATCAATACAAAAACCAGCTCAGAATGACGGACCTTACAGCATGCTAACACCTGTTAATTAGAACTAACCGCAGTACAACTGAGGCTGATGGGGATGTCAGGGCATTTTAACAAATTCATGTTTTAACTGATAATTAGGCTAGATACTTCTGAAAACCACGAACATCTTTATTTTGTATTTTCCTTGAGTGAAGTGCAAACCCCAGGAAATAAAACTCATGGTAATCTTTAAGATTTATTGCCCAGTCAATAAGGACTGACTGTCGTTGCCATTCCAGGAGCCACGTTGCTTTCATTGCTAAATTTCTGCAAGTGGGTAACTTCATAAATTTAGCTTTTCTTATTCTTTGCCACTCTGTATTTGCATATTAGTACTGTACACATAAAATCTTTTTTTTTTCCTTTAGTGAAATCAAAGCAATGCTTTATCCTTTCATATCCTGTCATATGCTCAGACAAAATTTCACCTGGCTATTGAGTAACTCAGCTTTTAGACTTTTTCCACAATATGATCATTTTACACCTGCATTACAATTTGTTAAAAATAATATTATTTTAAATGATACATTTTATAATTATACCGTTTATGCATCATCCTGGTTTGACCACATCAGAGAATGGCACTCAAAGAAAGACCAGTACAACATCCTCTTCCTGACCTATGAAGACATGATTTTGGTAAGATGATATTTGTCTTGTGTTGATGATTTCAAAACACCTCGATAATTTTTTTTGTCAAGTTCTTTTCTCTGTATGTTTTTCTGTTTCTCATTTAGGACCTGAAGACAGCTGTAACAAAGATCTGTAATTTCTTAGGGAAAAACCTCAGTGAAGAAGCCATTGAGCATGTCGTGGAAAAGTCAACATTTAAGACCATGAAGAAAGACTCAAAAGCCAACTATGAGTTTCTACCCAAAGAGAAGTTGAGTGGAAACTTCATGCGCAAAGGTACTGTAATGTAAGTGCTGTGCCTGCAAAAATATGTGACCAGATATGAGCTGTAGTTTTTGTTTTGTTATTACAGGTCAGATCGGTGACTGGAAGAACATCTTTACTGCAGCTCAGAGTGAAAGAGTTGATGAAGTGCTGCAGGAGAAACTGGGTGATCTGTCTCTGAAGTTCATCTGGGAGTAAGCAGAGCAGCAAACGGCTGGGATTTGATTCTGCAAACCTCTAAATCCCAGTCTGACCTATTGAGCAACCATTAAAATGATAAGTGACCTATTTGTCTTTTTCTGCAAAAGAAAAAAAATGTACAGAAAACATTAAATTGGTAAAGTAAGTGAGTAAAATCAACAAAAAAATGCATAATGTATGTAGCTCAAATTGTTCCACATTAAAAGTAAAAGATTAGAAAATTACAAGACAAGTCACTGTCACTAATCAAAAGAAAGTCTGAGCAATATAAAAGTTGCCAGAGCCACAAATTCACAAACATAGTCTGAGTGAGAGTGTGACCTTAGAGAACAGCTGGTGATCTAATATTGTAGTAAAGCTATAAGGTTCCTGAACATGGACTTCTCTGACAAACAATTCTAAGTATGTTGAATTTTATTCTAAATTCAGCCAATGTAAAGAGGGATGATTGATGTCACATCCTCTTTACATCCTTCTTTAAAGATATTATCAATAGTCTAGAGACTGAAATGTGGACCATTTGTTAAATATCTAGATTTATTACAAGAGACATAAGGTAATAAAATCATCTCTATCTCAGGAAAAAAAAGATTACAAAAGATTATCTGCAAAGCAGTGATAACGTATAGTTTAAAAACTTCATTAAAGTATATGCAAAAGTGTTTACAAAGAAAATAAGATGGGACCCAGCACAGAACTTCGGGGTACCACAGTTGCCGAAAATGTTGTATCAGAGAGGCAGAACAAAATCCACTGACCCAAAGAGCCTACCATTTCTTAAGTTTGACAATGAGGATTATATGTTGCACACCAACAAAAGGCTGAACTAAGATCTACCTAAATGGATTGGTCACTACTAAAAGCAGTTGACCAATATATTAAAGTCATCTCCTTCATTTAGAAGAAAGAGCTAATAAGTAAAAGAGGATTAATATTGATATTGTTATTTTTAGAAATGAATGTGTCATCTTGGAGCAATTGGACTGGTTGATTAGGCTGTAGATACTGCTTCATTCTACTGTGGCAAACCACATAACTTAAGAATCAGACAGAAACGGTAATAAGAGAGCCTGTGGCTACCACATGTAAAACTAGTCCTGCTTGTGTCTCTTCATTGCACGTGTTCCCACTTTTATTTGCAACAAAAGAGTTGAAATCTCACAATCTCTAGTGTTTTCTAAATGGATAGTGATATCCCCACTAGCTTTGCGTTGTAAATTCATGATTAAGCATCCCCTTAACATTTTTAAGCAGTGTTGTTTAGGAATACTGAAATTTTCAAGGAAAATTGTTCATATGTAAGCACAGATATAATACTAGAAATACAGCTTGTTATCAGGCAGGAAGTCATTTAGTTTTTTTTTAAAGAAAAATATAATAATAATAAAATAAAATATTGAAAAAAAATGCAACTGCCTAAAAGATCCAGGATTCAAAAAACTTTAAAAATCCCAGGAAAATGGCATTTTTATCCTAAATCTTGAAAGCAGCAACCAGTTCCCTTAAGAGCAGGTATACAGTACATGTCACAAACTCTCACTTGGGGTCAAGGATTAACTGATAAGGAGTTAGTGGTAAAAGATCAGGGTCACTGTGACCACATGTATTTGTTGTTCTTGTCAATACCATATCTCAGAAATGTTGGAAAAGATTTTCATTACATCTGGCATAAACATCTGCTTTAAAACCGGGCAAGTAATAAAACATGTAAAATCTAACAAGGTCAAGATTCAAGCTGGTTAAAGGCCAGGGAGCAAAAGTGGGTTTTAAAAATGTAATGCATGCAAAAATGCCGTTTTTATGTAAAAATCCCATCTGTTAATGTTGTTTCAGTATGATTTTCTCGATTGGTTGCATTGCTTCCATTGCAGTGCTTATTAATTCGAGCTTTTATCTTATCAGATTTCCCCCTTCTGCTACACGCTGGGTAACTGGGTGAATATTTAATCTAATGCCTAAGAATTTTGAGTGAATGATTGTAGTGAGGATTGTATGATTTTTGTATTGTATTGTATGATTGTATGAGTTTGCCATGCACCTATTCTTTGACACGTTGGTGCTTTCTAATACTGCAAATTGCTTAAATGTGTGTTGGCATGTTAACGTGACAGCTTGGCTCCAATTGACTCCCGATTGTGATATATTTAGATTAATTTTGTTTGCATGTTAAACATGAATAAAACCTGTTATGTTATTACATATCATATTTATGTCACTGCAGTAAATGTATTGTCATTCTCATAGGTGTTGAGCCTCATGGTTAATATTAAACCTGTGCAAAAAAACAACGGATCAGCCAAAACACTTTTATAGAAATAACAACACATTTGTGAAAACTTTATTTTCAGTAAAGTGCTGGATTTTATTCAGGACGTTTGAGAGTATGGTTATGACATAATGCGGCAGGCAGAACGCGATGTCGACGGGCTCGTACTCAGTTACAGTAACATGTCAATCAACATGGAAAATCAGAACAAATTTCAATTATGCATGTGTGTGTTTCCACACCTGGTGGATGTGATAAGATAAGATGAGATAAGACTTCATTGATGCTTCATTGGGGAAATTGGTGTATGACCACAGCTCCAGACAGTACAAGGATATAAAAACAAAGTATAAAAAGGAAAATCAATTAAATGAAACAGATATTATGAGATAATAATAATAATAATAATGAGATGAAATATGAGATAAGATATATGTGTTAAAAACAATGTGCAATTGATCTAAAAGACATAATGGACCAAGATCCCACCCTTGCCCAGATCAGGAGAAGATCAGGGAAGGAAGTAAAAGAGAGAGAAAAGAAAGACAAGTATGAAAGGAAGAAGGAAGAGAAGGAAAGGAAGAAGGAAGCGAAAGAAAAAAGAAGGAAGCGAAAGAGAAAGAAAAGAAAGACAAGGACGAGAGGAAGAAGGAGGAAAAGCAGCAGAAAGAGGTTGGGAGAATTGAATACTGGGAGGCTCTGGTCTATTATCCTGTGTTTGACAGTAATTAACTCAACTCACTCAGCAACAAAAAGAATAGTTGAAAAGAGGGAGGGGGGGGGTTAAAAGGTCCTTAGTCCCATACAGAGGCCAGGCACGAGCACATCCTTATAACTGAAGTAGTCTTTATCTCAGATGTCAAATATGGAAGACTGGTTCGCCTTTGAAGGGTAAGATCCCATCGCTAAAACCACGGGACGACCTGAGCAGGCACAGCCACGAGTACTTGGGAGGCTGCAGTGTGCTTTAACCTTTGGTTCGTAAAGAACTGTGGACTGTGAGATGCCCCCCTAACAGTAAAACAGAAGTTCTAAAGGACGGGCCTGAGACTCCTCGTCTATATATGAAGATTATTAAACATAAAGTTCTGCGTTAGTGACATTTCTGTTTTGATCAACACTTCTAAGACGACATAGAAGTGGCTTCAATGGTTCACGTGTGTCTGACTTTAAACGACTGCTTTGAAGAACATTACAGAGAAATTCACTTGGTTCTGTTTGGGTCCACTTCCTCAGTAACAATGCTTGTGCTCCAAAATCAACTAAATCTGCTTTAACAGTTTCTCACTTTCACACTGCAACAACAACAGACGAATTTCAGTCATTTTTTGAAGACGGTACCAGTGCTGTCAGGTGGTTCCATGTACATTTCATTTGGATGAATTAAGTCATTAAGGGGCTGCTCTCTCTGATAGATTTATATTATATTGGTGCCTTGATAATTTAAAACAAGAATAAGACCAGTCTGGAAAAGCCTCAACCTCCTTTACCTCAGTCCTCTGTGTCTCGTTTACCTAATTATCATTAAACAAATAAACTTTTTTTCTTATTTTGGATTCCTGCCAGCTTTAAAATATAGACAACGCTTATCAGCCCAAGTCCTCAGGGCACAATTTTTCCCCTGTCTTCCTACTATCACCCTACTCTTTTCGTGCATACCAGACTTACTTACTGGATAAGAATTTGTCCTTTTTTAATCCTAATGAGTTTACAACTGCATTTTATTGTGCAATTCTGTGTTGTGTAATGATACTAAAGCTGAACCTTGAACTTGAACTGGCACAAACTCAGCTGCTGCGTTCAGTTTACACTGCAGCGTGGAGGAGTCCCTCTTTTTTTGTTAGGCTCCTAGTTTAATCATGTCTGTTTACACAGTATTGTTAAAATTTATTTTGTTTTTTATGTATGTGACGCGACATGATGGCATCAGTGGGTGGAACAGACATCTTCACCTTCCAAGGGTCAGCGGTTCGATTCTCAATCCCTCTGAAGCTACATGTCGATGTGTCCTTGGACAAGAACTCTCTAGTACAGAGCACAGATCTAGCAGCTGTCCAAACAACAATCAATAACGATCAATAAATTATCAATTACACTAATAGAATACATAATAACAACAGAGAAATAATAAAGTAGGAAACTAACCACATTTAACTGTACAAAACATTGTGACACATCTAAACATTGTGCTGTAATTATCTTTTTAATATTAATAAATGTTAGTTCATGGTATGTAATTATCTACAAAAACCCCTAAATATTAAACCTTTGTTTAAAGCTGTGATTTTTAGGGTTAGGGGTAGCTAGCTAGTTAAGCTTGTTTAGGACATTTCTCTGTTGAAGAAACTGCAAAAGAAGTTTGTGGTTCATTTTGGATTCTGAGCAGATTATTTCCTTGGCATCTTTGTTCCTGTTAATGTTTGGATCATGGATTGTGTGTACTGGATTGTGGAATTATGGATTTTAAAGTTGGATTTAGCTTTATGGATGTGGATAAACTGGATTCTAGATTAGGTATTAAATATATTTGATTTTGGACTATATTATATATAAGATATTGGGTAAAGACCTGCTATATCCCCTTACTAAACACTCTAAAAGGCCTATTGTGAAATTAATTTTTTTTTGAGAATTTGTTTGTTCATACCCGAGTCCTCAACTCAGATGCTCACCTTTCCCACTCACTCAGGTAAACACCATGTGGTGGATCCAGCTTTTCACCACACTGCAGTTTTACCACTCACCATCAATTTTTATTTATATAGGGCCAAATTACAACAAAAGACCAACTCAAGGAATTAAACGATGTAAGATTTAAGAAAATAAGGCATTTACGGGTCGATTGCGAACGAGGTGGCTCTAAGAGCTGATGCTTTGTGGAGAGCCGTAAGATCCGACTCCTGTTTGGGAGAGCCGAATCCTCTCTGCTCAGCTCTGCTGAGAATCAATGCAGACAGGAATGGGAATTCATTTTAATGGACACAATATGGCCAATCACATGTATAGATGCCATAATACCATTATGTGAAAGAAGGAAAGGGAAAACGCTCTGGAGACAATGTAGTCGTATAAAATGAATTAATTAGCAATATTTCTAAACGCCAACCTACATGAAGAATATGTACTGTATAAAGAATCATAATGTTGTAACGTTGGCCTTTTGAATGGAATGGAAACAGCTGTGAGTGCGAGTCCAGGAGCGGTGGGAAGTGGCAGGTGGGTAAACAGGACCGAGTGCATGAGAGAAGGCGAAACGAGTGACAGAAAACATAACCAAAACACAGAAGAACAGACCATCAGGGTAAAACCTGTCAATGAAATGCTTAAAAAATAAGACATTTATAAAAACATTAAAATTGCTTACCAACAAGCAAACCATTCATCATTGCTAAATTATCAAGAGCCATTCAGGAGCCATAAGAACCAGCTCTTCTATGAGAGCCCAGCCAAAACAGAGCCAGAATTTCCATCTCTACCTTATAGACCTTACATATATACAGAATAATCAGAATAATATAAAACACTCAGCAGTCCCACTTGAGAAAGCACTAAGGCAACAGTGGAGAGGGAAAACTCACTTTAACAGAAGAAACCTCCAGCAGAACCAGGATCAGGGCGGTTGGTCATCTGCCTTGATCGGTTGGGGTAAGTGAAAATAGGAGAGCGAAATAAAACAACGGGCAATCGTGGTTGCCCCAAAACGTGTATTATTATTAATTTTTATAAATATAATGTTTTTTGACGTCCCATTGGTTGATTTTCTTGAAGGACTTTGGGCTAATCCCATTCAATCTCTCATCCCTCCTCGTTCTGCCCCTCCCTCCCCTTTTTGACCAAGGTTATCTAATTTTGCTATTTTAGTTGACGGATTTGGAGAAGTGGCTATGGACACCATGAGTTCTACTGCTGCAGCAGCTGGTGCAAGAGGTGAAGGGGGAATTAACAAATCAAGGAAATTCATTGGAGGAGGAGGAGAGAGGTGGGGCCCAGGGAAAGATTGAGGAAGAGGTCCGATTAGCTACAGCCCAGTAAAAAGTAGCCGAAATGTTAATTGCCTACACATAAACCTGCACAGAGTCAGAAATAACAATGTTTTGGGATATGTGTTATAATATTAATAATGAATTTAACTGAAAAACAAAAATAAGAAAAACGTTAAAAGAGTTTAAATTGATGCAATATTACAGTTTGCAGGTGTTATAACTTACAGTTATTATTATCATGTACTATTAGTAAAACTCCACTTTGCTGAAATGGATGATTTATCATTGATAGTTAACCAACGAAATAACACGTTAACTGTTCCCTGCTCTTTCTTTCTCTTGTCTCTCTGTCTCTGCATGTCAATCATTATCTCTTTGTTCTTTATTGATTTACAGTATAGTCTTACTTTGGGCATAAAAGTTTAAAACACTGAAAAGACATCTCTAGTAGTGTTTATTTGACATCCACTTTCACTTCAAGGTGGGAACTGTGATACTGTGAACATCTCTACCAAGTTGAAACCCTGAGTAGTGATTGAGCATATGCATTTTTTAACTTGGTTACTCTCTTTTATGTAGGCTGCTCCACTTTATTTTGAAATCTCACAATGTGCACATATATTATCTGGTATGTTGTGTGCGTTCACACTGTAAAACCCGATTAGTTAATAGAACTCAAAAAAATAGTTGAAACTGATTACGTAAATTTTTTTGAGTGATTT